>JADGIX010000080.1:0-49557 GCA_027595885.1 Globomyces sp. JEL0801
ATTCAAGAAAAACTAATTGCAATTGCATTGTAATAAAGATATAATCAAATCATAGTCATTAGGTTCAAATTTAATTAATTTGAGAATGTTCTTGAATCACTTAATGGTTATCTAATAGCTGTTCCTCTCAACCAATTGAACTATCATTGATAGCTAAATCTAAATGTTCCGATAGTCGATTCTTTTCACTATAATGAAGTTACAACCTCGATATTCACACCAGTATGAAATATCATGCAGGTGCATTGAAACTGAGTGAAATCGTGTTCCTGAAATATTCAAGCGTTATTTTGCGTGTGAATTCACTTTTATATAAATAGACCTGTCACGAACTGATCACTCATAAATGAACTGCAATCAATTCCAATTTTCACTTCCACAATCTTTTGATTGTACTCCGAATCAACAGATATGTTTGGCATCGAAATATTTTTTGGGCCGTATGGGCGATTTACAGCGGGGTGGTATCAATTTGAATGTGTATAACGCTCGATTGGGAAAGTTAGGTAACCCTACTATGGACTAGACTTTATTTTCTTAGGGGTGCTTCCATCATCTCAATGGAATAGACAAAACCTATATCCAAGTTTGGAGCAACGTTCACCCGTTGGTAACCCATTGATGTTACCAACTGAGAATGAATATAATTCACTTCAAACCCGTGACAAATCTATCGACTCTATCTTGGAAAACCAAACCTTTGGTATTTTAAAACACGATATTATTCAAGCACATCAAATGAAACAAGGAATGATGGTTCCTTACTATGGTGGCATGTCACAATGTCCATTACGTGGTCTAAACCAATCTGGCCTTGGTATGCTTTGTATGGATCATGTTATGGGTCAAGATATTGGGAATCGTGTTGGTCTAGATTATCCAATGATTAATCAAAATGTGCCTTGTTCATATGGTAGATATCCGGTGCATTGTCCATTGATGTCTTGTATCCAATTGTAAACCCAATTTTCGTAAGGAAACTATAGTATGTTACTGAAATAGATTAACAGTATATTGCAATCATTTCTATTGTTTCAAAAGTTATTTAAATTTTTTGTATCGATGTACTGTTGACAAGTATCTTTATCAACCACCAAAATAAAAAAAGGACCGAGCGAGAGTTGAACTCGCGACCCCAGGATTTGCAGTCCCATGCTCTGCCACTGAGCTATCAATCCTTGTGTAACATCACAATTATCGATACTTGACACCAAAATTGAGCCGATTTCTGAGCTAAGAAATCAAATTTGACGATGTTTCAACGATGGATAATTTAAAGATTTAAAAGAAGTTCTCGACATACCAACAAAAAAAATGAAATTATCAGAAATTGTAATTCAATGACTAAAAAAGGAAAATATATTTACGAGTAATAATAGGTCTATAAGGATATTATGCTTCTGGTGCAAGAGATTCAATAACGGCCAATAAATTCTGTACCAATTCTTGGTTGGTACTGAAATAGAATAATTTTGATAATGGTGTTGGTAATTTACTACAGCCTACAAAGTTTACACACCGAACATTCGATTTGGCACGACAAAGCAACATAACTTCCGCAGTAGTCATCCAGGTGCAAAGACTAACGTCGATATGAAGGAGTAGTGGGCAATCCGTAAGAAGACGCAAAAGTGCATCACCTGCTGTGACGGGAATACGTTCGAAACAATCAGGTATTGGATAAGTTATGTTTGAAATGTATTCGTTGATTTCTTTAATGTATTCATCTTCATTGATTGTTAAAGAAGCAAGAGAAACTGATTGCAAACAAGGGGTATGTTTTGATAAATTCATAAGTGATGAAGTAAAAACTACCAATGAAGATACAGAATGTTTGAATTTACAGCCCTAAAACTTAGGAGTAGCTCAATTTACCTTTCTACCAGTGTATCGGTTTACAACTTCTTGAATTATATGGACAAATTTATAAACATAGTTAACCCCTGTTTCTTCAAAGATGATAAGCATCCAAACGGCCATATCAGCCTCAAGTGGATGACGAGTTCTATGATCCTGGAGCAGTTGACGTTGTTCCAGAAATGACCAAGGAGCAATTTGATTCTGTTGTGAGTTACTCATCGTCATTGATCGAACAATAGATAGACAAACTTGTTCAAATGATGAAAATAAACCAATCAAAATTTTCCAAGCTTCATGATCTGGTGAATTAAATCTGTTGAGTGATGGATTTATTCGCCTAATCAAATCCACCAAAACTGATTGACGACGATACATTGAAATACTTTCCGCTAGAGGTTTTAAAATCTTCCATAATTCATCATAACTTCTGTTATAATTGGGAGTAACAGTATCATGTGCGGTGACCAATAACTTTGTTTGAGGAAATTGAGACGAAGGTTTGCTTAAATAAATAGTTCTAGAGTGAGGATTTAGGATAGGATGCACACAAGGTACAGCAGAAGAGTGACAGTGCATTGTACCTAGATCCAAAGCTAGGACACTCTTTGCTTGATCAGGGTTTTTTGACAACGAAATAATGAACTGAGCAAATTTGAAAGTATGATTTAATTTTGGGTATCTATAATGATATTAATGATAAATCAGTTACCTATACAAAGATTTCTTTGAACATTGTGAGAGTAATTTGTTGACCTGCGTTAAAGTCAATAGGGTTTGCTGGTCAGTAATATCTGAATATTAATACTAGTATATGCCTTACAATTAACAATAATCTCCCAAATGTCGGCAGAGTGTAGACTGACAGTCATGTTGTTTTGTGTTGTTTTTCTGAAAAAACTGAACAAATTCCAAAAGCTTGTTTTAGTTTAAAAATTCCCTCATAATAAACCAAATCATTAAAAATGTTATTGATTTCGGTACCGTATTCGATACCATATACATATTTATTATTAGAATTATTACTTGATGTTGAACTGTAGTTTTTATACATACATCCCAGGTGAACTGGTGACTATAACACTAATAATAAATTAAAAATCTCTTACAAAGGTGTTGTTGCTTCTCGATTTCCACTAAAAAGTACCATTTTCATGTTTTTGAAAATTGATCCTTCATTAAATGGATTATCTTGAGGGTTTGAATACATCTGTTTGACATCTTCCCTAGTAGTTACATTCCTAGTGACCAAATAAAAGTGGTAGATAAACATCCCCACCAAAGACCACATGATGCAGCCAGAAACAATACTCAGTCCAAACGGAACAGCTTCAAAGATCCATGTGTAATTAGGAAAGCTAGATAAGTATATGACACATATGATAAACATCATCACCGAATTAATACTTGAAAAAAACAGAAACCAAAAGAAATATACATAATTATTCTTTCCAATACAATTGCCCATCCCTATTACGATTAAAATAAAAGAATTTTACAAGGGCAGTGATGATCTAGCCTTTCAATACATGTATCGCACTCACTACAATGTGCTGTTCTAGGTGCTCTCCAAGCTTTACAGGTGATACAGTACTTTGTCTCCAATTGATGATTTTTATAAATGACAATTCTACTGTATAGATTTTCGGCACTATGATAGATAGGTGTAGGATTTTGAACGTGCAAAAAAGGATAGGTAGGAGGAAATGCGTTCACAACCGGTGCCGAATTACTGACGGCGTTTGCATTTGAAACATTTTCAGTCATATTATGGATAGTTGCAGTTGAAAGATTTCTATTGAGTGACATGGAAGGTTCCTTAATTGATTCCAGTGGTATATCATCATTGTTATCACGCATTACGATTTTATCTGAACTATCCATTGAAATTTTGGTTTCTGGTACTTGTATTGTATTGGTATTTTTATCGTCTTCAGTGATTGTAAGTTTGGCATTATGTTTCTCCACTAGAATAACAGTATCAGCATTTGCATCATTCTTTTGAACTGTTTGATCTACATTTTGATCTATATTCAATTCCGTATGCAAACTACTACTAGGTAGAGTTGGTGAAGCATTAAGTTCCAGTGATGTAACATTTTCAGTTGATCTAATGGACATGTTATTGGAATCAAGAACAGGTGATTTAGGCATATAGTTTGCCGTACTATCAAAAGTAGTTCTAGGACTTTGAATAGGTTGATTCATTTGTGATTGTAAGACTGGATCAGGATCAACATTCTTTACGATTCGCTAATTTCAAGTTAATTCAAATTATTTACACCGGGATCAACTACATGAGTAATAATTTGAGAGATCAGAGTAGAAGCTGATACTAGACAAAAGACAATCAAAACTGCTTTAGTTGAATCATTTTTCCAAAGATATGGACCAATATATGCCATAAATAATCCATCTGCTCCTGCAACTAACACTAATCCTATCAGAAATATCCCAAAATGTTTCCTTTTATACCATTCCATTGGAATATTTTTGGTTGAATTCTTAAGAGTCAAAATCACCAAGTGGCTAAATTTTGGTCACACAAAACGTGAGGTGGAAAATATCGCCGAATGGTATGAAGTTGCTACCACGATTACGAGCGTCAAAGTGCAATACAGAATGTGAAAGTTTATTGCGGAAATGTTTTTACAATTTTTTTGTATTAATCTCGGTTATTTTGAGTTGCATTGGCCATCAATAGCACATACAAATCATGACATACATCTTCGCGGGCAGTTCCTCGTTTGTGATGCTTCCGTAAACATGTCATCATTACAACTGTTCGAGTGTTAGGGCATAACACAGAACCAGTACATCGAATACCAGTTGGGCTAGATATATACTTGAAAGTTGGTGGTGGTGAGTCATTTTCTGCTAACCAACTGCGAAGCATGCTGTCATATGTGGGCAAGTCGCCATCACCATCACTTTCATAAACTGGGTCCAACTCATCAGTGTTTAGACGTTTCCGACTACTGGAAGACAACTGTAATGATAAAGAAAGTAATTCCTGTGAACAATCAGTATCACTTGGGATTGGCTTTAAATTTGGCTCATCTAGAATATTATTAATGGATTAGATTCACCTTTAACAGGCGCATCAATGCTTTGATCGGCGGACTTTATCTCCAAATACATTTCTTTGGCAACTTCTTCTGCCGCATCCGCTTTTACTTGATGGGAGCCAGACACTTTAATTTTAGCACCCATGATCAATTGCGCTCGATATTTAGTGACTCCATTTTCGGTGTTGGGTCTGTAATTGTAATATGGCTTTCCAATGGTCGGATTTTTTTCATGCATGACTGTCAATAAATCAACATATTTTGCATTTCTGTCATTCTCAGGATGAACTTGTGATACACTTATCCCAGAGTTGGGGTAGTAATTGGGTGATCCTGTAGGAGAATTCTTTAGTTTTTCAATCCTTGATGTATTCACTGATTGTTGTTCATGCATATGTTGATCATTACCGTCTGACGCTCCATTTGAATACCGGTACCCAGTACCCCTATTTGGTTCACCTGAACGAATTGACGGGGTGATGCTGTTGCGATCACTACCCCTATTGTAGTTGTTCTTTGGGATGCTGTTATCCTCGTATCCACCAGAATAACGTCTTTGCTGATTTAGATTTCTGTCATTTAAAGCCAACATATTCGTATTGGAAGTTTGTTCCACTAAAAATGTTAATTTCATATATAGAATTATATGTAAGAATGATTGACATTTGTTCAACAGATGTGCCAGTAAATATCAAACATTCAACATATACTTCCAGAAAGAAAGGTAATGCGAGTCAGTCAATTGAGAAACTGGACGAACCACCAGAGAAATGATGTGCAATTTGATGTATGAGAGTTGTACTTACTTTCATGTCTCACTAAATTTGATCCATTCAAATTAGCAGCAAATGAAGGATTGGACAAGTAAACAGCATCAGTGATGGCAGGAAGTCTGCATAGCGATTCAAAAGCAACCTTGGCCACGTCCTCTTTGGCAGATGATTTTCTAGAATGTAAAGATAGACTCTAATAGTTTAGAAGCAACTTGAATTCACCTCAAAGGCCTGATCATATACAGTACAACGAGCATAAAACTTTCCCATCTCCCCATTTGCTTCAAACATCGGAGCAGTAATCCCAGCAGCTTGACATAAAAGAAATAAGAGAGAGATATAGTTTCTCTCCCTGTTGACAAAGAATGGAATCTTTTGATTTTCAAAGAATTCAATGGCAGCAGCAGCACAAATCTTCTTTGCATCTTGTCTAGCACTAACTCCAATAACCTCGAATCGATGGCCTAGTAGAGTCAAAGTCATACTATGGCTGTATTGAGTCGGGCCATTATGAGAAGGAACGGATGCTAACTTCCATTCAGGTAAAGGTCTTTGAGTTTTCTGACAATATTCATGAAGTATTGATATATTTTGAGATGATTCTAAGCTTCTTCTGACCTTACTTGCCATTTCTGCGATGTCATCATATTCCATTGGAATCGTTTTTGGAAATGAAAAAATTCCAGAGATCAATTCCGTACACCACTTAATGGACAATACCATTAGTATTGATGATTTATAATTGATAATTGAATGATGAACAAGTGAATTAAAAGTCAAGATAGTGAATGTAATATGATTCATTGCAACGTTTATTCTTATATTATCAACTAATATGATGACATTCTATTGAATTGTTGATGTATTGAAACTCAAAAAGAAAAAGTAACGAGATGGATATTTTTCATTTTCATCTCAATTCCAATCATCACAATACTCCCCCATCGACTTCCATTGAAATTTGGAAAGATTCTAAGGAAACGCTTCAAGGCTATTCCTGTGATACTTCAATTCGATAGAAACTTTCATCTCTTTAAATCGTATGACTCAAAAAAAAAATTATCAAAATTTTCACTTGATTTAAGAAATTATTCTAATATGACAACTGTAGATGAATTGGAAGCTACTATTATGAAGCAAGGTACTATTGACTTGCTCACTCTCGATAGGTGATATGATTAAAGCTGCGAAAGCAAAAAAATTACCAAAAGATGAAATTCAACCTTTGGTTGATGTACTATTGACTTTAAAAGCTCAATTAAAACAATTACAATTGACTGAAAAACCTTTTGATAGACAGGCTTTGGAATCTTTACTCACCAAACGATTCTTTGTCGCTCCTTCTTTCGAAATTTATGGTGGAATTGCTGGATTCTTTGACTATGGACCTCCGTAAATCGACAATTACTTTAATACTTGTAGTGGTTGCGCACTCCAAACTAATATTTTGACCTTATGGAGACAACATTTTGTTTTGGAGGAAAACATGTTGGAAGTTGATTGTACCAATTTGACTCCTGAAATCGTTTTAAAAACTTCTGGCCATGTCGATAAATTTGTATTCTACAATGATAGCTTACCTTTAGTCTGATGAAATGGTAAAGGACACAAAAACTGGTGATATCTTCCGAGCCGATCACTTGGTCAAAGCGGTTTTAACTGCTCGTTTAGACGCTGATAGAAGCCTTCGTCTCGGAACTGGAGATGTCAAAAAGGTCAAGGGAGCCAAAGCATTAGAACCGTTGACTGAAAAGCAACGAGAAGAATATAATGTCATTTTGGAATCGGTAAGGACTCACTAGTTTAACGATATAGTTGGACAATTACCAAGGTGAAGCATTAGGTCAATTGATCCGTGATCATAATATTTGTGCACCAGAAACTGGTAACCCAGTTACAGAACCTGTTCGTTTCAATTTGATGTTTGATACGCAAATTGGACCTACTGGTCAATTCAAAGGGTAAATATATAACTACTTATCAAACAGATATCTTCGTCCAGAGACTGCTCAAGGTCACTTCTTAAATTTCAAGAGACTTTTGGAGTGTAATAATGAACAAATGCCATTTGCTTCAGCATCCATTGGTAAATCATTCAGAAATGAAATTTCCCCTCGTCAAGGGCTTTTAAGAGTTCGAGAATTCACGATGGCTGAAATTGAACATTACGTTCATCCAGACAGAAAAGAACATCCAAGATTTGAAGAAGTTAAAGACTTGGTTTTGCCATTATACTCTGGAGCTGCCCAACTGGCTGCAGCTGGTCCATCTAATATTAAAATTGGTGAAGCTGTTAAATCAGGATTGGTTAACAACGAAACTCTTGGATATTTCTTGGCAAGAATCTACTTATTCTTAATTAAAATTGGTGTTGATGCTGATAGAATTCGATTCCGTCAACACATGGCCAATGAATTAGCCCATTATGCTACTGATTGTTGGGATGCTGATATCAAAAGTAGCTATGGTTGGATTGAATGTGTTGGTTGTGCTGATCGATCTGCTTATGACTTGACTTGCCATTCCACTGTGTCTGGAGAGAAACTCATTGCTCGTGATACACTTCCAAAACCAATTGTGAGTACCAAACTTACTCTGGACATTCACAAGTCTAAATTTGGACCAGTATTCAAGAAGAATGCTAAAGTTGTTCAAGAAGCTTTGAATGCATTTACTACCGAAGAGCAATTGAAAGAATTCGAAGGTCAATTGAAAGCTGGAGGAGGGTAAATTGGGCATGTTTCTAATTTTAAAGAAAAGCAACCGTTGTTGCTGCCGATGGTAACAGTTATGAAATTACTGCTGATATGGTGACCATTGCTCCAAAGACTGAAACTATCAATGGTTTTAAAGTTTTAAACTCTAACCCTTTTAGTTATCGAATATACTCCGAACGTTATTGAACCTTCATTTGGTATTGGAAGAATTCTCTACTCTCTTTTGGAACACTCTTATTATGTTCGTGAAGGAGATGAACAGAGAGCAGTGTTCAAATTCCCTCCATTGATCGCTCCAACTAAAGCTTTAGTAGTTCCTTTATCCAATAACTCGGAATTCCAACCATTCGTCAAGGAAGTTGGTAAATGAATTAATATTAAAATCTCTAGTTTCAAAACTTCGTCGCGCCAATATTTCAAACAAAGTTGACAATTCTTCAGGATCAATCGGAAGACGTTATGCACGTAATGACGAAGTGGGTACACCATTCGGTATTACAGTTGATTTCCAAACTGTTGCCGATAAGACTGTGACTGTTCGTGAACGAGACACAACAAAACAAATCCGTGCCTCCATGGATGATGCTGTAACAGCAGTCAGTGATCTAGTTGACGGACGGGTTACATGGAGTGAGTTAGTGGCCAAATTCGGAGAATTCGTTTCGACAGATTAATTTTTCCAATAAATTACAATCACATTGATTACACAATTTTTCTTGATTTGGTAAAATGAAACGTCACGATTTTTGTTCTCCTGAAAACTGTTCCCCTTCAGTTCAAGTATTCCAAAAAGAAACTTTGTCTAATCTTTATTTTAAATATAGAAAGTTGTAGATTGTATTGAAACCATATTGATCAAAACCGAACAACACTTTACAATGGAACCTACAAAAGCACCTCAAGAAATGATTAAAGAATACCATTTCCATACCTACTGGTTTTTAAACGACCCTGTCACTGAATCTATTGCTGTTGATCTTTTCAACCAAATCAGTTTATCCAATTTTGGTAAACCATTACGTGTCAATCGTAGTCCTGTTGGTCCTCATCCTATTGGATCCTTTGAAACTTGGGTTCCTATTGAATATTTTGGAGAAGCTTATTCATTCTTTACTCTCAATAGAAAAGGATTAAGTGTTTTATTACATCCATTAACTCGAGAAGAAGTTAAGGATCATACGGAACGAGCTATGTGGATGGGAGCTCCAATGCCTTTAAAGGTGGATCAACTTACTCCATTGTTGGATCATGTTCCTGCTCAATATCCAGAGTTGGGTTTGGGTAATTCTAAAAAAGCTTGATTTTGTTGATTAGAACAAAATATAATTCTTCATATAGTCATTTGATAGTTTGTTTTTTCTATTGTTTCTAACTCACTTCTGTTCTTGGTTGCTTGGTGAAGATTTCTTTACCTGACACCAACACTTTAAAGTATCATTGAGAGAATCATGGAAAGGTCAACGTTACCGAAAAGATTAAATATTCATCCAGAAATAAATGCGAAATTTGGATTTCAAGATACATTAAAAACACCATTGATACCTTACTCACCCATAAAAAGATTCAAAGACATGGAATTACCTTCACCAAGAGTTGCTACAAAGGATCATTGGTTATTTGGAAATTTACTTGGTTTATTAACTTTCATCTATTTTGGTTGGAATGTATTCACGTTGGTTATTGTTCGATTTTATGATACATCTTCTATTCGAGTTTGTTTTAATTTCTATTAAATTCTTTAGATATTAAATTTATTTTCAAATGATCACTATTATTGTTATCTATTACCTGCATTAGGACCAATGTTTAGCTTTCTTGTACTATTAAACTGGTTGGGAATGAAATATTTTAGGTAACATTATCATTTTATTATTAATAATAGACATAACGCTTAGTCGTTTACATCTTATCAAATACGTTAGAGCTTAATACCGAATACTATGGTCCCATAAATAAAAATTAGATGGATTTTCATTCATTATGATCCCCTCCATTAGCTCATTAAAGGATTTATAATTTACATTAATTCTACGTTTAAATTTGAAGATTTAATTTGTCTATTTTTGGTCTATAAAATTTAGCTTATTTTCTCTGTTGTGAGTTTGATATCGAATCAGAATGTCAGGATATAACGAGTTCAAGACAGGTATAAATGAAAATATTAGATAACTGATGATTAGTAATCAAAGAGAATCTACTTCAACGTGGGGTGATCTCTAAATTGGAGGCAAGGTTGAGAGCAGAAATATTTGAATCCTTAAACAACGTAAATGATGGCGATATAAACAATGAATAGGGATATGATAGTATTCCTGCAGCTTCCAAACCAACGAGGATTGTTAACGAGTTAATTCGCGAATATCTAGTATTCAATGGATATGGACATAGTGCCTCAGTCTTTCAAGCTGGTACTTAACTAATAGAGTTAAAGATAGAGGCAAATTTAAGTAAAAGTGTACCTGATCGATCAGATCTATTGGAAGATTTGAACATCAACAATCGCGTATATGATAACAATGTGTAAGCTAAACGAGACTTACCAAAAGGCCACTACTTTATGGACTCGCCCTCAAGAATCAAGTGACGATGGTAAATGAAGAAGAATATCAGTCCAAAGAAATGAACGAGACACAAGTCTTTTCAGGAACTGGTGAATTTTATCTACGTAATGAAAGGAATCGTAAGAATCTACAGGATTGAGATAGACCAAAATATAGATTTTAATTTGTTGCTAGTCGTATGACCCGTAATGTTTTTCCTCACTCATTCAATTGTATCTTTACTTTTTAACTTACCCAATTATTCTTGAGTTTCATTGGTTTGATGGTCGGGGAAATAGTCGATCAAGATGAAGAACCAATAATTCGTAGAAGAGATTATCAACGTCAACAACAACCTGACCAACAACAGGAACCACAACAGGAATCACAAGAACCTGATCAACAAGAGCAACATGACCAACGGATATATAAAGTATCACCGATAAACTGCGCAAAAGTATTCACTTTATTGTTTGCCTTTCGTGCATATAACGCAATCCTTGTTTCCACTTGGTTCGACCCTGATGAGGTTCTTGCATTTATCTTAACCAAATAGACTTGGCAGTCATTAGAAGTTGCTCACAACTTGGTCTTTGGATATGGTGCTCTTACTTGGTAAATTGATTCATTTAATGGACAGGGAAGGGAAACATGGTATTCGAAGCGCATTGCATCCTTTATTATTTGCCGGAATTTATAAGAGTTTAAAATACTTTGGTTTGGATCATTCTTTTCTATTTGTAATCTCCAAAGGGTATCTAATGAATAGATTTATGCTCCGAAATTATTGCAAGCTGCATTTGCTGCTATCACAGATGGATTTGCCTTTTTACTTGCATTCAGAATGTTTGGATTAGAAACTGCCAGATGGACGGTATGGACCTTATCTCTAATTATAGTTATCGTGTATGATCATGTCTTGGTTCAATTCTTATTGCTTAATCCGCACCTATTCCAACTCTTTAGAAGCGTCATTGACCATTGTTGCCTTATACTTTTGGCCTATACCAAGAAACCCACCACCTACTAGAGGGTAACCCCTTCTTTTCTGATCATCAGTGAATTTCGAATATCCCTAGCCATAGCTGCATTGTGTTGTATTATTCGAGTTACCAATTCTTTGATTTGGATTTTTCTAGGAATTCAAATGTTGAGAACATACCCACACAGACGGGCTGCAATTTTCTTTGATGTCATTGTAACTGGGTAATTTAAATACATCTTACTTTGGAAGATTAGCAGCTGTTAGTACATCATTTATGGTTGATTCTTACTTTTATGGTCGTCTATTATTCACCCCTTGGTAACAACAACCTTTTAACCAGAAGGGAATTCTTTAAGGCAAATATTCTGGATAATATTTCGCAATTTTACGGCTCACACCCATTTCATTGGTATTTTACCCAAGGTATACTAAATTCCTAAAAGTTAGGGTTACCATTGGTCATGCTTACTTTCTTACCATTTTCTATTCATGGAGCATACCTTACTAGACAATACCCACAAAAGTTGGAACTCTTTTGGATGTGCTGTTTCATGGTTCTTGTGTTAAGCGCGACTGCACACAAGGAGTTTCGTTTTCTAATGCCACTTGTTGCACCACTTTTGATTTATTGTGGACAATCACTTCATATGATTCAAAAATCCGATATTCGATTCAATCGCAAAGGAATGAAAGCATATTTAACACGATCATTGTTGCTACTTTTTTGTACTAACGTTTTGGTTGGTATTTACTTCAACCGATGTCACAAGCGTGGAGTGATTCAAATAATGAAGTGGTTACGACAAGAAGCTTACCAAGGAACAGTGACTGATATTTTATTCTTGATGCCATGTCACTCTGCACCATTTTATTCGTATATACATCTAGATATACCAATGAGGTACATCACTTGCGAACCTCCACTTGGGTAAACATTCTTTGTTTTAATCAAAGTGTTCAAAATAAAACTGCATATCGTGATGAAACTGACATACTATACCAGAATCCAGAATCGTTCTTTAGAACTTATTTCTCTAATCAAATGGGATCAAAGAAACTGCCATTTTCAGAAAAAGGAATCGACCCAATACCAGTTGAAAACCAAACATATACTATACAACCATACAAATGGCCAAGTCATTTGGTATGGTATGACAATCCAACTTTGGCACCATATCTTCGTCCATTGATGAACGGATCTGATTATAAGGAGGTATGTGTATTATATCTCATGTTGCTAGTGTGCAAGGTTTTTTAATTCACATTTCCATGATGATACAAAGCAAAATGGACAACTGGTCATTAGTTGTATGAATCAACCAAAGATCACCTTGTAGATGCTGTGCGGGTATAAACAAATATAAAACTATTTATATTCTTCAAGCAGTTTAAAGGGAATAAAATGTACTGTTATTGATTTGTATTGTTCAAACATATTCAACTTATTTTATTATAAATTCGCTTCGTTTGTAACGGATTGGAATACGATACCTAATCGCCTAATTCCTTCTACAATTTGATCATCTTGATACATGGCAAAAGAGAGTCTAATCCAATTCCCATGAGTCATATCAGAAGAAAAGGCATTTCCAGGTGTAAAAGAAACACGCTCTTTTTTCAAGCCTACAATGCTTTCCTTATCATTTAAAGCATCCATAATTGTAGTCGTAGTTAACCCCTTTCGAATGTCACAATAAATCCAAACAAAGAAACCACCATTCGGTGGGATGAAATGAAATCCTTTCGGAAGTACCTTGGTCAATTCATTGCACATAACTTTTGCACGATTTTCATAAGTTGATAAAAGATGGTTTAGATGTAAATCTAAAGAATTATTTTCAATTGCACTAAGAATAGCAGTTGACATAAAATGATTTGGACAACCACCACTATAAAAAACAGCTGCCGATTTAATTTGATTGATCATGGAATCAGAACTTTCTATCCATCCTAATCGTATTCCAGGAGCTAATAATTTACTAAAGGAACAATTTGATATGACATTACCAAATCCAGTTTCAATTGTGGCAAGGTCATATGCGAGTAATCTGTCAGGTTGATTTTGAATGGAAGAGAATGGTAATAATTCATAAACATCATCACAAACTACTAACACATCATATTCTCTAGCCAATTTCACAATCCGTTCACGTCTTTCATGAGATAAAATTGTTCCTGTTGGATTTGAAAAGGTTGGAACCAAATACAAAAGAAATTTGAACTTTTTAAAATGTGATGATTGTTTAATATTGTTATTGGAATTGGAAAATGATTTCAATTTCGTTTCGAGTTCATCCACTTGAATTCCATTCTGATCTACTGGAATTGGCACAAAGGATTCTTTGGGGAATCCATAATCAATAAGCATTTTGATGGCCAAGAAATATGTTGGATTTTCAATGAAGATAATCGTTGATGGGGTTGTAAATAGAGTCAAGATACTAAAAGTGAAAGTTAATCCATCGGAATAATAATATACTTTGTAAATGACTGTGAAGCACCATTTGTGATTGCTAGATTGCTATAGGTCACTGGAGTTTGATATCGACGTGAAAGAAATGAAGCAAGTGCTTTTCGAAAACGAACATCACCTAGTACTGGCCCATACCTGAAAATCAATAATCGAATAATACTGTAGTGACCACCAGCTATTTTCCTGGTCTAAACGATGATTGATTGAGTTTTTCACCAGCTGTGTTGGCAATAGTGTTGGATCTGGAGCACCAAATTGGAAACTAATCCAGTCTGGTTTATCTAAAAGTTAGGCTAATGAATAACGGCATACCACTGGGGAACAGTATATAGTCCTCTATCATCACTTCAAAATTAAATCAAGAAAAAAAAGATCAATCCATGAGATATTGGGAGCAACATATACTAGTACTGAAGAACCCAAGTCCAAATGAAATTGAATGTTTGTTTATTGATAAGAACGCGCGTTATTTAACTTCAACGTAAAATGTTATTATTCCTAACATTGCTATTGTCTTTGATTGCATCTTATCCACAAGCACCAGGATCAACTCAGTTTTGTAAAGGGAATCATACTGTAGCGATTTGCACAAATAACCTTGGACGTGAATATGCTGGATATCAAATCACATACGCTGGAAGCCTTTACAAAACCCCCCTTCGAGGATCCGATGTGTTTGTATGTCTCAATATCAGTACATCCGATTATATACCAACCGTTAATCTTACTCATCCAATTAATTATGCGCAACCGGCATTGGTTGAAAGATCAGCATTCGATCCCTACAACAACCATACACTTATCAATTCTACTTGCTTACAACTGGCACCTGCTAGTGCTTATAATTTTGCTTTTGTTCAAGCGGATTTACCAAGCAACATTTGCTCAGTGTTTATTAACATGACTGTTTGTAACTCTGCCAATCAATATGATGGAGCATTGCATCGATTTAACTTTAGTTGTTTAGAGCAACAAAAATCACCTAAAAGCAATTTAAAATGGATCTTTTAGTGGAAATTCTAAATAAAACGCGCTCTTTGTTTTTGGCATTCAACGTTACAATGAAAATTAGAAAGTATTTATATATTATTCAAAAAAATGAATGAAATTGCATGTCTATAATTGTTTTGATTGTTCATGCTTCGTCACTCCAACCTTCATTTCGTACAAATGCAATAAAATTCAACAACCCTCCACAGTTCAACGCAATGTTTGTCAAAACATATACCCAATCTTCATAGTAACCAAATATGGCTCCAACAGTGTAAGGAGCAATAGGTGCCCATTGAATGAAATAGTTCAGAATATACGTCAGCACCTTTCTAGCAACAACTCTTTCAAGAATTTGTTTAGGAGAACCCTTTTCATCATCAATTGAGTTTGATTTATATTTTGATGGACTTTTGACGATTTCTTTCAATCCAATAATACAAGAATCTTTCAAAGACTTTTGTACTTGAACCCTTTTCAACACGAAAAAGAAAGATATAATTGTTATACAAAAGAAAAAGACTTGAATTCCAACTGAGAGTAAAGGCATAAATATAGATCTGTTGCTATTGTCATTGTAACACCAGTACTTTGACTGACCAGCATATGGGTACACACTACTGGTCAAGATGGTACATAATGTGACATTAAACAAAAGTAACTTCCAATCATACTTGCCAGTGTGAACTGTGACTTCATGACAGACTGCTTTGAAAGTAATCACAGCGATATTTGATACCAGGATCATATTGGACATACTTAAGAAAAACACTGATGAACCTAGCAGTCTACATGGCACTCCATCCCAGTTTGTTTTGTAAATCATTGGTCGTAACTGGTCTGTCATCAAAACCATATACATGAACAGCTCATTGATTGCCATATACAGAGGAAATTTCAGTGACATTGGTATTCGTTTCCAGGTAAAGTGATTCAGTTGATTCTTTCTGTAAATTCGATACAGAACATATATACAAGTAATCAAAGTGATTTGCATCAATGGTATACCAAATCCATATACGAGATAATATGCTGGAAATTGACTGTCATTTGTCCGCTTTGTTATGATCATACTCTGTTATTTTGTATTAATGAATCAGTTCATTTAAATACAGTGGACTATAAAAGTATTGTTTCAGATACGAAACACGATCAACAGGGTCGGGTCAATAAAGACTCTTTGGAGGCGATGAAACTTGTTTTTAAGGAATCTGATTGGAGTGAAATGACGTAAATGAAGTTGCCCAGAACCTGGTAATTTCCTGCTTGTCGTTCCATTTAAAAATCGAATTTCAATGCGGGAAATGAATTGATTTTGTACTACGCTCCGTTTTAACCAAATTTGTTTATGGTATCAGACGACCAATGAACAAGCAATTAAAATCAAGTGGAATACTAATCAATTAAACTATTACTATTATTTCCATCATAATAAAGGTCAGAAATCACCTTAACCTAGTTAAATTATTATTTAAAAGAAGTTTGTACTCCATCGTGTGCTAAAGGGTTATTAATTGCCAAGAATTGTGCTCTTGTCGCCAGTTCAGCTTGTGTTAATGCAAATTACAAATAGTATTTATTGGTGACTGTGGACTATCAAGCATTGTGCTCTTGTCGCCAGTTTTAGGTTGTGTTCATATAAACAATATAAATCATGAAAACAGTTACGAATAGTGTTATAATTAAAGATATATTTGACAGTTATGAATTTGTACTATAGTCGTTTGATAGACGACTGGATAGGGTTAATGAAACAGGAGAGCAACTGTTCGGTAATCAAATCTCCTTCGCGCAATAACTTTGATCGATTATTTGGATGAAATCGATGTGTAGGGTCATGTATAAAGTCCAAATACTGTTCGACAATCTGTTTCTTTTGTGATATCAGAAGTTTTTGTGTATGTTTATTTTTTGGGACTGTTGGGGTTGATCTTATGGAATTCATACTTTTACTTGTAATGGATTGGATAATTTCTGTTTTTGGAACTGTTCGTGTGGTTGGTAACGATAAATAGTACTCTTTTTGTTCATTTTCATTGTTAATCATGTCCTGTATACTCTTCTTTTGCTCGATAGTAGGTGGTGGAAAGGAAGTCGAGTTGGTATCATTAGAAGAAGAATGATGTGGATAAAGAGTAGTTTTGCTATTCGTCTGGATAAATCCTCTTCGTTTTCCAACTACGTTGTTTGGTTCTTCTATCTCTGCTCTGGTATTTTCTTTAGTTTGAAATTGAGGTTCAAAACCTTTTATTATCCTTTTAGGTTGGACATTAACAAATCTGTAAGGTTTTTCAACCAGATCTGTAGATTTAAAGGTATCAGAAGAATGGAAAGATTCACAGTCTAGCGTAACCGAATAATGACTATCCGACATTTCTTTTAAAACTTTTTTTTCAAACAATTGTCAGTTTATAACAATATTGAGAATCACACGTTCGATCAGGTGGTTGGGTCATTACGAAGTGAAATTGGTTTTGGAAATGAAACTTCAAATGATCCATGTAGGTGTGTTTCATCAACCATTCCTGGTATCTGTCTGGTTAATTTCTTCTCGTCTTCCTACTATTTTATAAGCAATTCTTGTCCTTGTTTTTAATATTTTTGCATGTGAAATTTTAAGGTGTCACAAGGGACTTTTCCTCGTGAAATAATACCCCTTTGAACACCACTCAAAAAATCATATGAATTTCATGTTGGCCATTAATGCTGTAGATCTTGTGTGATCTTTGAGAAAACATTCAATTCAAAACGATTACAAGTAAATGAAAGATCTTGTGTGATTTTTGCAAACTCATCCGACAATGAGACAAGATTTGATGAGCATAAGAACTTATGATATAGAGTCGAACATGAGTTCATAAGTGTTACGAAATGATTTATTCATAAGTCGTTATAATTTGGCCTTTGGTGGTGGAGCAGTAATGGCAAACACTTCTCTCATTTCATTCAAAGCTTCATGGAAGTAAGTTTGCATATACTCATTCTTCAAAAACTTGGACACAACGTTAAATTGTAATGAGTTGTTTTTCACCATGTATGCAATTCCTAACAGTTTAATGAAAGTTAATATCATACCATATCCGTCATCTACAACTTGTCCCCAACCATATCCGTCATAAAACTCAGAGGTAACTTGGGATGTGGATAGATTCCAGTGACATGATTTGGAAAATGCTGGATCAGTAAAAATAGCGGGCTTTTGTTCATCAGGTCGTAATAATAATCTTAGACCGAGGAAATGACGATCCACACCACGACCATCGCCTGAAGCAGCCATATAAGCTGATTGAGTCTTGATTGCTTTTCTTCCGAGATTGCCTTTTTCTTCGCTCTAAACATCAGAAATATCAAATTTACGGAAATTTCTGGATTAACCATTGCTTTAACCCATGCCACAGTATCAACTGATACAGTTCTACCTGCTTCAGTACGTCCATGCTTGAACTTTCTAGTTCCAGCAGATTCATAAGTGGCTCTCGAAACGCCGTGTAATTTATAGTAAGCTAGTTGAATTGCCATTTGTGCATAGGCATCAGGAGACACTCCAAACTTTTTGATTTGATTTTTACCATAGCCATCAAATGTAACAACATTCAGTTGATGCTTTGCACAATTATCATTGAATTGTTTGATGGCCTTGTTGATGGCGCCAAATACTTTAGCATTCAAGTCAAAAGTAAGCTTTACAGGAGCATCCAAATGTCCAATTGATTTAGGTCCTAGATCAATCTTGTTGGCAGCTAGTCTATTGAAAATTAAATCACATGTAGTTACTTACCCTTGGCAGACCCAATCACAAACTCTGTGAGTAATAGTAGCTTCCATCTAAATGTAAACAACAAAAGTCAATAACCATTGAATGTTCGCCATTAAAACCAGCCTTTCCATTATCATGGATAATAAATTGCATGCTTTTGTCGAAAAATCTATTTTGACCATCACCATGCCATGCTTCACGAGAGTGTTCTTCTTTGGTAATTGGCTTAGTATCGTCCAAACAGACAACGAATGCAGCAGTTTCAATGATATCAAATGACTTTTGATTGTTTGCAGAGATATTCAATAATTCCTCTTAGATTGTGAGTTCAAAACATAGCAAACCTCTGATTTTGGTCCAAACATCTCTGTTTTCGGTAGTAAGTGCTCCAACAGCAGCATCTTGATCACTACCCGCTGCAGAATATATGTAGTCGAGTTGGCTAACACGTTAGACCGAGCAGAAAAATACCGTTCAATCTCACTTGTGTTCAAATATGTTCCATCCACTTTCTTTAAATCCAACTTATAAAATTGATTTTTACGCAATACAATGATGTGGCTGTTTTCATTTGGATCAGAAGTTCTGGTGACATCGGAAGGTATTTGAGGAATACGAGTTGAGTTGAAGAGGTACTTGTATTGTTCAGAACATAAAGGACCGTTCTTGGTGCTTTCAGGTGCTAATTCCCCACTATTATACGGTAAGATTTGCATGGATAAAACAGGAGGTTTTAATAGAGTGGAGAGTTGATATGTATCATTACCTGACTACTAAATCTCTAAATTGCATCGCACCAGTAATAATAGAAGCAGCACGTAAGCTAGGTTTCATTCTAAGTTTATCATCTTTAAAGGCAAAGAAGTAATTGACATTCAAAACCACTGGGTCGCGATACCCTTTAAAAATTAATATCAATTTATAAATTCCAAAGATGAGTAATTGAGATATGAAGTTGATTGAAATAATTTACCCATATATGCATAATCATTCCACCAATCAATGAACCAACCACGATCGCCCTTTTCTTCAGCTCGTTGCAAAAGTCTTTGTTGTAACTCTTTTCCTTTGCCATGTTTGAATTCATTAACTAAAGACGCAGTAGTTTTGAATTCAGATTCGTTCACAAAGGGTTTAATAGTTTCTAAATACAAGGCACAAGTATCATCCAAGGATGGAACTGGGATTTGCTTTAGCTTTGATTGATGGTCAAACAATTGCCCTTTCGTGTATAGATTTCGTTTCGTGATGCTCATTGAATCTCTAATGATTTTTCGAATCATACAATAAAAAAAACCTGGTGATGATTCAAAAATTTCACCACCAGCCGTTGCTCAAATGATCAAAAATATTCAAGTTTTAGCGTAAAAAAATGATAGTAAGGATGGACGTAATTGATTTATTACCATTGCCCTTCAATAATTGGTTCTTTAGAATAATCTTTATCCCAACCATCCACTCCTGCTTTTTTTGGTTCAACTACATTAGCTTCTGCTAATTTTTCTTCTTCTTCAGTATCGAATGCGAATCTGACGTGTTTCTTCCAATATTCATCATCTAAAGACCATAAAATTCGTATCTTTTGACCATCCAATAACTCAAAATACTCCTTTGCTTCATCACTCTGTAGAACTTGTACCAATTTTTCTCTTTTCTTACACAATTGTCGTATCTTCAGTATATCCCAGTATGCTTCAACTGAAAGAATAGGGTTTAAAGTAAAGATCTTTGGGTCGTCAATTAACCTAGGAAATTCTGCCAACATTAAATCAACGATTTCTTTTGAAGTTGCTCCGTCTCGTGTAAAATATGGCTAATAGAGAATTAATGAGTTTCATATTACAAATTCTAATTTACCGAAACGACGATATAAGTTTGAGGTTAAAAGATCTTCTTCAATTCGAGGAATGTCTTCGGCAATGCTGAAAAACGCAATTTGTGTGCAATAACCTACCGAATACGTTGATTTTTCATACAAACCTACTCCATCAAAGCTGACAGTATATTTGAATTGGTTAGCAACAGAAATACACCAATCTTCAAATTCCGTTCTCTAATTATAAAACAACTTTCTATTTACTGTCCATTCAAATTTATGGTCCCAATGTCTAAACTTTGATTCTTTTGTGCCATAATTTAATCTTGGAAAGTTAACATTGAATTCTGCATTTGGAGTAGAAATAATAACATGTTTGGGTCTATAATATCCAAAAACTGTTTGAGGTAGTCGTTCCAATTCATCAGCATGAAGATGTTCGATAACTTCCATCATTGTTATTGCTTCATAGTCTAATAGTCTAGAATCCGTATATTTGATGGATCCTTTAATAAGCTCAATTTCTGACAAATACCTTGATACAACTCCAAAGTCACTGGCAATTCTCTCAAATGTTGAAAGTCCAATGAGTTTGGTTTACAAATGTCATAACATCTACGAAGAACATTCTTGTTCACTTCTAGACCAGCTAGTCTTCGATATTGGGTATCATTTAATAAGATTTCTAGTAAACTTCCCTCACCACATCCCGCATCAATTACCTATACAAACAGAATAAATTTATAACATTCAAACCGACTCAACATTGTTTGCTTTCAAGTAGTCTGCAGCACAATTCCTTCGTTGCCTCCATAGAGGAGGGTCAAAATATTGTCTTTCGGAAGTCTCTTCTTCAGTCTCAAAAAGATTTGGGTCTTGATCGGTTTCGTTCTTTTCCATTTGAATCATGTTGAAAAAGTCAAAAAGACACGGTGATTGGAAAGTAATTGAAATAGATTAAAGATTCAATTCTGTGATACATTACCAACTAAGTCTTAGCATTACTTTGAATATCAATCGTGTATTGCTCATTTTGCTCGTTCACCACAAGAAATTTACCGACCAATAGATCTAATGATATAATTAATTGTGATATACGTGTATCAATCAATATAGTTTGTTATTTGTATCAGGGTTGGTACAATTCTATAAAGGACAAACATCCCATTGAATTCTCAAAGACTATTTAAACTGACCAAACGATTTGGGCAATATCCTTGATAACAATCCATGTATCACCACTTTATACAAAAAGGAGAGGAATGATTCTGTTATTTGTATACGTTTGTTATGGCGTTTTATTGTATACAATACACAAATTCACGCAACAAACATTATTCACTCCAAAATGGAAACGGAGAGATTAGAAAGGAATAGAACGAAGAGTGCTATAAATCCTACCTCAAGAATAGGAACAAAATCTGCAAATTCCTTGGCTGTCCGTTCTCCACTTTCAATAATGACAGCCAAAGACGAATTAGACGTATTAACACCTAAAGTAACTGCAATATCCATGGGAAATATCAGCGCATTCGAGGATCAGCATGCAGATCTAATACCTAGAAACCTATCTTTGGATAATGAGGATATAAAGAGTTCGGGAGACAGTCTTGCAAGACCAATATCACGACCTAGATTGTTATCAAAATCTTTAGATAATAGTACTGAGCTCATACCAAGAGCTTCGACATCAAATACAAACTATTCCGCTATTGTACGGTCAAAATCAACTTATAGTATATCACTTTCAATGGTTCTACAATTAGAAACCAAAGCAAAACAAATTGGATCAGTAACTAGTTTACAAGACAACCTACAAACACAACCAAGTAATGTCGGAGAAAAGATGAGGCAATTTAGCAAATTAGAAGCAGTATTGAGTGCAGCAAGTATGACTTTATTAAATGAAGATGGATTCTTGAAGGAAATTGAGATGAAAGGATTTTCTGGAATATGGAATCATCCTGTAACAAGGTCAGATTTATCATTTAATTCTCAATAGACTGTACTTTCTAATGTATCTACTTTGGCGTGGACAAGAAAACTTATATGTAATTAAAATTCGATTCATTCAGAAATAGTTACTTCGAATGGAGATAATGGATTTTAGAAACCATTTTCATAAAATGACAACACCTTCGATTCGTCTAAGTGCAGCAAAACGAATTAAGAGATTGTATCTAACCCCAACATCCAATTTTGCTGTGGAATGGCCAACTGATATCGTTGATCCAACTATACCCGAAGTTTTGGAAAAATTATCTATGGATAGTGATTCAAATGATATGTCTCAGTTCGATGACATTGGTGTTATTGTAATGCAAACATTAGAAAAGGCATATTTTGGAACGTTCAATACTCCGATGGTTGGTTCAGCAACGAACCTGTCAAAGAGTATTGACTATCAAGCATACGATTTTCATAACAGTGTATTTCGACAGGCGATGAGAAACGATCTTCGTAAGCTAAAGAGATGCAGTGCTAACTGAAATAGACGGAACTGCAAATTTGACAAGTGATCAATACAAAAGAACAATAGAGAGAATGACGGATATGTTCAGCGTTTTGAATGTTGAATTAAATAAGCTGGAATGTATACTTGTGATGGTTGAGGATGTTTCATTAGATTTGGAAGCCTCTTTAGCTAGACATAGTCCAAGAAAGAGACACATTTCGCACAATCCTAGTAGTTCTAGGTTAGAAGAAGTATCAGCTTCTACTGTTGGTCGTGGAACAGTTCGTTCAGCCAATCAACATAGCGTATAATATTGTTTATTTTTTAAAGTGTAGATGGTATGGGGAAATACTGAAGGAGCAAATCATACTTTTTTACCAGCATTAACGTCAGAAGCTGCTCATTGTGAATTTTGCTTCCTACCAGCAAAAGCTGGACCAGATGAAAGACCAAGGGCTACACCTCAAAGGTCATTTACTGATGGTGATCATAAGCAGTTGTCAGATGATAATGGGTTATATAGATGTGAAAGTAAAGAAATGGGATTCTAACATTTAGCTTGTGGGTTTTATAGTCATAAAACGTGTAGAAACTCAGTTAGAATATCTTGCATTAAAACTTCAATTGAAGGAGAAATGCATATTGGAGTAGAAGTAAATTGTGAGTTTGTAACATTTTTAGCACGGTTCAGAAAAAACCAGATTAGTTGAAGAAAAATTAGCAGCATTACAAAAAGAAGTTGATATTGAAATGAAGATTCATGAAGGATTAGAGAAAATAACAAAAGCGAAGTATGAGAAAAGGGTTGGATGGCAAAACAAGAAAACAGCTGCCGAAAAGGATATCGCATTTCAATTGGAGAAAAATAATAAGCGATTGGAGGTTTTGAAACATGAGATGCAAAAAAGAATGGTTCAATTACAAAGTATGCAGGTAGTTGCAACTGTTCCTTTGAAAGATACACCAGAAGTACAAACCAATGTCGGAATGTCAAACAGAGTTACAGGATCAGGCTCTGTACAGGTGGGATAGTTGATATTAATGTTTTAGAATTTAAATGATCCTGACTTAATGGACACTGGATTAATAAGGGTCCTAGTTGTCGATACTGTCACTAAGACTGAATCAAAAAAGGCAATATACATTTCACAGAACAAATCTACTATTGAAGTTATCGAAATAATCTTGAACAAATCAAATCTACCTGGTCTGCCCATTGAGTTTCAACTATCGTATATAAGCCCCGAAAATGGTTAGTTGAAAAGTGTTTGATTAGTAGGATCGTTAATAATTTTGAAGGATGAAGATCGTCCAATGCAAATTGAGAATTTCGATTATGCAGAAACCATGTTTAGATTAAAGGTATTCATTATTGTATTGATTTTCAAGCGGCTGATGGAGACTAAACCAATTTCTCGAGATGATCCTTTGCTAAAGAAACAAATGGAAATATTGACAGAAATAATTGATTCCGAGCAAAAATATTTGGAAGATTTAAAGTACATTCAAACGGTAATTTTTTGAATCTAAATTTTGGAAGATATTTTATGAACCAATGGAAAGCGCTGGTGTATTAGAAGGGGATGAAGTCAATGAAATATTTCATAATCTCACTGATATCATAAAGATTCATGAAAGAATATCTTTGACGTTGATACAAACGGGAAAAAACAAAGTATCGAAATTAATAGCATGTTTTCTGGAAATAGTATTTTTATCTTAATTTTCATTACTATTTAGCTGCCTGATTTCACTTGCTACAAGAAATATTGCGGTAATCAACACCAGCAAAGAAACGCATTGAAGAAAAAGCAGAAACAAACCAATTTTTTAAAACTATTACAAGTAATTTTGCTTTGATTAACTTATTTAGAAATGTGAAACTAATCCTAAACTGCATAAACTTACATTTGCAGATATGCTGATGAAACCAATGCAAAAAATCACCCGATACCCTTTACTTTTTAAACGACTTCTTCCAAATCTTGTTACTGATTCTCTCGATTATATCGACCTATCTACTTTGTTGACAAAGATTGAACAAATAATTGGAGATATTAATGAGCACGTGAGAATAATGGAATCGAGATTCAAGATTAGATTAATAGAAGAAACGACAGACTTTGGCCTAGTTACTGATGTAAGTGCATTCTTTTAACCTTTCTATAGCGATTTAGTATATGTACTGAAGAACGAGAGTTGATGATGGAAAATTCATTCCAGTATATTAGCAAGACAGGATTGAATGTTGAAGTTGTGGTTTTATTGTTCAATGACATGATATTAATACTGAAACGATCAAAGAAAGTAGAAGGTGGATATAGTTTGTTTAAATTACCTATTCCATTAGAATCAGCTGTGTTTGTAGATAAGATGGATACTGAAGGTTTACATTCTTTTGACTCACTCAATAGATACCAAGAAAGTTTTTCAAATAGTGCATATACAACAAGAAGTACATAATCTACAGTGCTATTCTGTATTTGATAAAAAATCCTGGCTTCAGGAAGCAGAAGCTGCTAGATCCTTATTTAGCTCACTATATTATGACATGGAGCTAGCATACATTCGAGTTCAAGCACCTAAATATAAGTCGCTAGCGTCGCCTAAGAATGTAGATAGTGTATATACAAGTGAATCTGATACATCAAGCAATCAGTCGACTCTGTTGCACTACTTTAAAAACAGGAAAAACGGGGAAACTGCAGAAAGTCCGGAAGAGATTGCATTCAATAATCGAATGTCGAGAAAGACTCCAACCTCACCGATGCCTTCAGAACACCGAATTGAACTAAATTTTACTGATGAAGATTTACTCAAGGCACGTAATAGACTGAATGCCCAACCGCGACCTAGCTTGCTACAATTATCATCATCATTTATAGCTGGTAGTCGGTCGAATATACAGGCAGCCAAACTAGAGAAGAAGAACAGTAACAATAATTTAATGGAAAAGTTCAAGAAGACGTTTAAAGGTCGTACTAGTTTAGATGAAGCATAATATATTCATAATGCACTACTATAATTAGTTGTATGTCTTATTATACAACTTGCCATTGGATACCATCATATAATTCAATACATACCTCTCATTCCATGTCTCTCATTCGTGTAGTGTCTAATTCCTCAGATAAATTTTCATTTTTTAAGATGTCTACAACGGACGATCCAGAAGTTGAATTAGCAAATTCTTTACAACTATGGGATTATATTCAATCGTTAGTATCTATTGCATTCGATTCGAATCATACCCCTTCTACTAAGGAGTTTCTGCTATTGCAAACTTACATATCTGATCTCAACATTCGTGCTCTCTATCTCCTGAAATTAGATAGTATTCTTACATGTTTCTAATTATAGATGGTTATTTGATTTCTCTTGATCCTATCCTTAAAGCTGGCCCAGCTCTAGCATTCATCAAGCGTTTTGCAACTCTCGTGAAATCGATGCCTTTTCATGATCAATTACTAATGGTTTCTATTAATTCAATTATTTATCTTGTTTAGATCAATTTACCACAGTCACTAGTCGACTCAAATGGATATTCAATGTTGTTCAACTATCTCAAGTACGCTATTTCACCATTTTTTGATAGCACTCAATTGAATGACGATAAAGATGCAAAAAATGGTAATAATGGATGAAATAATTCTTTAACAGGTCTTAATCTGGCAAAAAAGAAACTTGCAGAATTGGAACTCTCATTGGTGCATCTACAGCAAAACGTTGCCATTCCGGACATTCACTTGCGCTTCCATCCACAAATTGAACAATTAATTGCTGCTTCAGTAAAACTAGGTGAAAAGCCTTCATCAATTGATTTCTCAAATCTCTTGGATGATTCAAAATTCCTAAATGAAATCCAAAAAGGTATTAATTATCTTGATTAACATTAGATGTTAATATTTGGATAAAAGAAATCCAAAAAGTTACTCATTTAACAAGAGATCCTGCATCTGGATCCACCAGACAGGAAATTGAATTTTGGATTTACATGGAAAAATCTCTTGCTTTAATTGAAAACCAATTGAAATCACCAGAGATTATATTGACACTTGATATACTCCGAGCAGCCAAGCGTTTTCAAGCTACTGTCAGTTTTATGGCTGATACAGGAATAAAAGAAGCAACGGAGAAAGTTGTCAAGTATAATCAATTGATGAAGGATTTTCCAATTAATGAATTATTATCGGCTACAGATTTTGAGAAAACGAAAGAATCATTAGATCAAATCTTTGTTCACTTCAACAAAAAAGTAATGGCTAGCAACTGATCTTTTAGCTTCGTTTGTCTCCTTATCCAATCAGCAGGGCACTGCTGTTGGCAGAGGCTATATCTAGGGATTTGAACGCTCAAATATTAAAAATATTTCATGGAAAGAAGATGTTGCACATCCCATACACAGAGTTTGTTCAGATAACCCAATCTTGCCAACAAGTATTTGAAACATGGGAAGAACAGGTCAAAGAGTTTATGTCAGTTGCAAGAGAAGTGGCCAGAAAGAGAGCAGAGAAATTTTTACCTATTAAAGTTACTTCATTTCATATTGCATTGCAAGAAAGAATCGAATTCATTTATTCGTTTCGAAAGCAGCATGAACAACTTGTAAAAACCATTGATAAAGTCATTGGTACTGAAAGAGAAGGTGGTCAGGTACTAGGAATATCAGATTTCGGAGCTTCCAAAGAAGTGGATTCAGCATTGGATTTTATCAAGTCTATTGATATTTTGGATCTTTCCAATGGTAACACTGATCACCATTTAATTTGTTAGATGGGGTGGAGGCTTTGGCAGCTGCAGAAACTACGTATAATGATCAAGTATTTCAAGTAGAACAGCAAATTATCGTTAGATTGCGTGATCGGTTAGGAACCGCTAAAAATGCTTCGGATATGTTTCGAGTATTTTCAAAATTTAATGCATTGTTTGTTCGGCCAACAATTCGAGGAGCGATACATGAATATCAGTCTCAATTAATCGAGAGAGTTAAAGATGATATTCGCAAGTTACATGAAAAGTTTATGTTGAAATATTCAAACTCGGAAGCTTTACAATTTACTCAGGTTAGAGATGTACCACCTGTATCAGGATCAATTATTTGGGCTAAAGGGATTGAACAACAGCTCAACAAATATGTAATGTTCAATTGTTAAATCTAGATGAAAAAAGTTGAATATGTACTTGGAAAAGGCTGGGAGCAATATGCTGAAGGTCAAAAACTTCAACAAGAAGAATTATCTTTCAAAAGACAATTGGATACACTACCAATATTTCAGGCATGGGTGCAGGAAGAAACTAATAGGGAGTTCGTTGGAGGTAGAATTTTTTCGTTAACTCGAAATCGATTGCGAGGAAACCAACTTGAATTAGGAATCAATTTCGATTCCAAGAGCATATCAGTGTTTAAAGAGGTGCGAAATCTGCTTTGGCTGGGATTTGCAGTTCCAATTCAGTTACAAAATATAGCAAAAGATTCAAAAAGAGTTTACCCTTTTGCAGTTTCTCTAAATGAAACGCTTCGAATCTATCACAAAACGCTAAATATTATTTCAGAAAACAAAAGCACCCAGATTTTGACAGCAGGGTACCATCAAGCAATCCAAAGTTTGATTGCACGTGGAATACAGTTGCGTTGGGATTATTTTATAAACACAGTATTTACCAGATATCAACTTAACCGTTAGTACGAAACGAGAAGTATGGCGGGATCCGAAAATAGGCATGTTGTATTTGTACGCGAATTGGCATCTGCAGTATCTAAATTTCAAGAAAAATTGGCAACGGCTGTGCAATACACCGAGCAAGTTGAATTGCTTATCGAAGAAATAGCCGTGATACCCTATCAACGAACATCGTTTGAGGCTTGTCTTGGAAAGATTCAAAAAAATGTAAATCTGATTTTTGTAATCCTTTAGATCGACCAACTTAACTTTGAATCTTTCTCCAACCTTGATCATTGGGCATTTGATGTAGATAAGAGGATCAGAGCCAAATTGCTCGAACGACTCCAGAAAGCATTGAAGGTTGGGGAATATTATTGACCGTTAGGAATGGAATTCAGGCAAATTGTTTGAAAAGGCCCACAAGTTGCACGAAAGAGAATCATGCTCTTATCCAATAACACACTTTCTAAGTATTAAAAATCAGACTTTGTTTATTGAACCTCCACTGCAATCTGCTAGAATGCTTTGGATACGTTATTTGCAAGACTGGCTAGGTAAGTTTAAAAGTCTCATGTTTAGGTGTGATCACTAATTTGCCACGCATCCAAGTCTTTCTTTATGAGAGACAGCAATCAGTTTTAAATGATGATGGTTTATATACTATATTAGTAATTGTTTTGCGGAATTTGACCAATTTAGGCGACTCAATTAGACTCTAAAGATGTTCAAGAAGCATATGCGATCGTTGATCAAATGTTCAATAAAGTGTCGGATTATGTTGAACAATGGCTAAAATATCAAGCGTTATGGGATCTAGAGCTTGAAAAGGTTTATGAATCATTAGGATCCGATTTAGATTTATGGTCCAAAACATTGATCGAAGTCAAGAAAGCCAGATCTACATTTGATACAACTCGAACTATGGAAAACTTTGGACCTATAGTGATTGAATATGGCAACGTTCAAACCAAGGTTAATGCCCAATATGATATTTGGCAGAGAGACTTAATCTCCAGGTTTGGAACTATGCTTGGTAATGACATGCGCACTTTTTACAACACACTTAATACTGTTCGCAAGACGTTGGAATCTACAAATGTGACAAGCAAAACAAAAGAAACAGTTAATTTTATCTTGCTTCTACAAGATTTAAAGATTAAAAGCATAGAATATGAATCAAATGTTACATTGTTTCAAAATTGTCAAAGAGTTCTAGAACGACAAAGGTATCATTTTGGACCAGAATGGCTTTACATCGATCAAATTAAAGGTGAATGGAGCTCATTTAAAGAGATCCTATCCAAGAAGAACAAGGTGGTGGATGAGCAACTAGGTATGTTGGTTTTTATTAACAACTATGTAGCTGCGTTGAAACTAAAAATTATCGATGAGGATAAGGTAGTAAATGGTGAAGCTGAAAATCTTGTTGCGGAATGGGCACAACAGAAACCTATTCAAGGTGATATTTCCCCAGAAAATGCGCTGATTATCCTTCAAGACTTTGAATCAAAATTTACCAATATTGATGATAGTTTGAAATTACTGGAAAAGGCTAAATTAGCGCTAAGTATAAATACTGTTTCAGTGAATGGGATATCCGCAGCTATGGAAGAGTTGAAGGATCTGCAAGAAGTTTGGAATGCTTTAAGTGAAATCTGGATCAAATTAGAGCACATTAAGAAAATAGTTTGGTTGTCCGATGAATGCAGTACTGTGCGCAAGAGACTGGAGGGTATAATTATGCAACTTAAAGAAATGCCTAATCGACTTCGTCAGTATTTGTCATTTCAATCACTTCAAAAGTCTGTCACTCAATATGTTAGTATTCACATTCGCGCTCTTCCGCTTCAATCAGGTACTTTGAGGGACAGGCATTGGAGCAGATTGTTAAACACCTTGGGCATTTCAACTGCTCTGTCATCTTTGCAAGTTGGTCAAATTTGGGACGGTTTACAAGTCCAATCAGTGCAAAATCAGATTGATGAGATCATATCTCTAGCCAACGGAGAATTAGCTTTAGAAACATATTTGAAACAGGCAAAGTTGCACTGGGAAAATTATAGCCTGGAATTTGTTAATTATCAGAACAAATGCCGTTTAGTTCGTGGCTGGGACGAGTTATTTACAAAATGCTTGGAACATTTGGGTGCTTTAAATGCTATGAAGAATTCTATACATTTCAAAGCATTTAAGAATGAGGCTAATGGCTTGGAGGAGTTACTTTCGAATCTTTACTTGTTGTTGGACAATTGGGTGAAGGTTCAAAGACAATGGGTGTATTTACAAGCAATTTTCTCTGGAAATCAAGAAATCAAACAGATTTTACCGTTAGAAACAAGTAGATTTACGTCAATTGACACAGAGTTCATGACTATGCTGCGAAAAATCTACAAGTCACCATTGGTTTATGACGTTATCAATATTCCAAACATCCTACAGTCGATGCAACGGCTCGGTGAATTACTTGCAGAAATTCAAAAGTCATTAGGGGAATACCTTGAGCGGGAGCGAGCTCGGTTTGCGCGTTTCTACTTTATAGCCGATGAAGATTTACTAGAGATTTTAGGAAATACAAAAGATTTGACTAGGATACAACCACATTTCAAAAAGATGTTTCCAGCCATCAATAGAGTTTTGGTAGATGAAGAATCTAATATTATTGGTATCGCATCAAAGGAAGGGGAGCAGATTGCATTTAGCTCACCTGTATCTAGAAGTCCAGATGTTAAAATTCACGAATGGCTGTCTGAATTAGAAGTGAAGACCAAAGAAGCTCTCTTTAGTAACTTAATTGAAGCTTGTAATTCTGTTCAATCGGACTACCTAAACAAACAAATTGAAATATATGGACTAATAGAGTGGATGGGTAGCTACCCATCACAAGTCATTCTGTTGGCCGCTCAGTGTAAATGGACCACCGCTGTAGAGGATGCTTTAAAACTTCCAAATGGTCTACCAACTTTGTTAGTGAAGATTCTAGATTTCTTGAAACTCTTAGCGCAAATGATTCTCAAGGATCTGGATGTTATACCAAGAAAAAAGTGTGAGTCTCTCATTGCTGAATTGGTTCATCAAAGAGATGTTGTAAGAACCATGATTGATGAGAATGTGTCCACTAATGATGATTTCCGATGGTTATGCAACATGAGGTTTTATTTGGAAGAAGATATCCTACGAGTTGATATTGCGAATGCTACTTTTATATATGGTTTTGAATATCTGGGAATTTATGATCGCCTTATTCAAACCCCGTTAACTGACCGTTGTTACTTGACTCTATCTTTAGCCTTAAACAATCGATTAGGCGGTAGTCCATACGGCCCTGCTGGTACAGGAAAGGTAATCAATGATTTTCTTATCGTATAGACTGAGAGTGTGAAGGCAATGGCAGCACAACTTGGACGGCATTGTCTAGTGTTCTGCTGTGATGAAAAGTTTGATTTTCAATCAATGGGACGGATTTTTATTGGTTTATGTAAAGTTGGGGCTTGGGGCTGTTTTGGTAAGTGCTGTATTTTTTCATGGTTTAGATGAGTTTAATAGGCTTGAAGAAAATATTTTATCGGCTGTTTCACAGCAAATCCAGTCAATTCAATTGGGACTTCAGCATCGAAAAGATATCGAAATAATTGATTCATTTACTAGCGTACATCCAAATACAGGTTTTTACGTTGTAACTAAGACCCAATAGGAATTTTTATTACCATGAATCCGGGGTATTCGGGGCGATCAGAACTACCTGAAAACTTGACTTCTCTATTTAGAGGAGTTGCCATGAGCGTTCCAAATAGTTTATTGATTGCTCAGGTTATGTTGTTTTCACAAGGATTTCGATCTGCCGAGTCTTTAGCCTTGAAAGTTATTCCATTTTTTGATATATGTAAAGAACAGCTATCAGTACAGCAGCACTACGATTTCGGATTAAGGGCTATTAAAAGTGTTTTGGTGTCTGCGGGTCGTCTGCAGCGAGAAAATATTTTATTGGTAACAGAAGCAGCATATGATGTTGTTGAACTTCATGAAAGTCAGGAAGAGGCTGTTTTGGTCCAAAGCATTAAAGAATCTGTTTTTCCAAAACTAACACAAGATGACTGTAACATTGCAACTGGGTACCACATTCAAACTTATTAAACCTATAGACTCTTACACGATATATTCCCAAATTTCATTAAGAATCCCCATTCCATCGCGAATCTCGTTAGCCAGATTGAGGTTACTTGCGAGAATTTTATGTTCATTCCAGAAAAAAATTGGTTGGATAAAGTTCTGCAGCTCTACTCAATTCAGCAGTTGAACCATGGAATAATAATTGTAGGTCCTTCTGGATCAGGAAAAACCGCCGGATGGAAAGCGCTGCTGGATGCTTTAGACAGATTAGAGGGACGAGAGTCCGAGGTTTATCTAATTGATCCAAAGGCAATAACTAAAGATAATTTGTATGGTTGGCTAGATCCAACCACTCGAGAGTGGACTGACGGCATATTTACAAGAATTTTACGAACAATTGTTGAAGACACAAGGGGTGAAAGTGCTAAGCGCCATTGGATCACATTTGATGGAGATATCGATCCGGAATGGGTTGAAAATCTTAACTCCGTGTTAGATGATAACAAAATGCTAACGTTGCCTAATGGGGAACGTCTTTCCTTTCCAGAAAATGTTCGAATCATTTTTGAAGTTGAAAATGTTGATCAAGCAACACCTGCTACCATCAGTCGATGTGGAATGATCTTATTTCCTGATGGACTCGTTTCTATTCAAATGCTATGTACAAAATACTTAAAAACTTTAAAAAAAATCCCTGTTGACGAAATGCCCGATGTCAAGAATGTTGATCTTCTCGAAACTAAATACTCTGATGTATCTCCTTGTCAAATTCAAATAGTTGAATTACTGTCTAAATATTTCACCCCTAACGGTTTTATAGAAAACTGTGTGAACTTCTCTATAAAATTAGATCACATAATGGACTTCAGAATTCCTCAAGTATTGGATAACTTATTTTCACTAGTCACTTCTACTATCAAAAAGGTGCTAGAATATTATGTTACCCATCCTGATATTTTACTACCATTAGAAAATCTTGAAAGCTTTGTTTTAAAATCATTTTTTATTCATACTGCTTGGAGTCTAGGAGGCGGCCTTAAGCTCGAACAGCGCAAACTGCTAAGTCAGTGCATGGCAAAACAACTTGGAGCCGATTTCTTAGATGATACAGTTTTTGATTTAGACACAGAGTTATTGACCACCACTTGGATTCCTTGGAAATCCGTAGTCCCGAGCATTGATATAGAACCGCATAACATTGCGCGACATGATATTGTAATTCCAACTTTGGACACTCTTCGACACGAAAAAATTATTTATTCTTGGTTAGCCGAACACAGATCAGTCATTCTTTGTGGACCACCAGGTTCTGGAAAGGTTTCTTATCGATTTTAACATTAGACAATGACTCTCTTCGCTTCATTGAGGAAACTACCTGAAACAGATGTAGTACCTATTAATTTTTCCAGCGAAACTACAAGTGACGTGCTCATCCGCACTTTAGAGTTGCATGGTCAGTACAAAAGAAGTTCCAAAGGAGAAATATTTAGTCCTAAAAGTCCTGGCCGATGGCTTGTCTTATTTTGTGATGAAATCAATCTTCCTAAAACGGATAAGTATGGTACTCAGAGGGTTATTTCTTTTATTCGGCAATTGATTGAACAGCAAGGATTTTGGAGACGTGACCGAGTTTGGGTCAAGGTCGAGCGACTGCAAATAATTGGGGCTTGCAATCCACCTACTGACCAGGGTCGAGTATTGCTAACTAATAGATTCCTTCGACATTGTCCAGTGATACTAGTAGATTATCCAGTCAGTGAATCACTGACTACCATATATAGTACGTTCTGTAGAGCTGCTCTAAAACCTCATCCATCGCTAAGGGGATACTATGAAGCGCTAACTTCAGCAATGATCAATCTCTATTCAGAATGCAAAAGCAATTTCACTCTTGATAATCAATTGCACTATATTTTTTCGCCGCGTGAATTAACCCGATGGATCAGAGGCATATATGAAATAACTAAGCCTATGGACTTTTTAACACTTGGGGATTTAATCCGTATTTGGGCCCATGAGGGCTTGCGGTTATTTCAAGATAGGTTGGTTCATGCTAGTGAAAGAGACTGGATGTTAAACAAGCTGAATGAAGTGGCGATGAATCAGTTTCCTGGATTGGACTTCGAACAAGTTCTTAAAGGGCCAATTTTATTCTCTAACTTCTTATCCAATGGATATGAATCTACAGATGAAGAATCATTGACTGAATTTATATCTGCGCGACTTCAAGTATTCTATGAAGAGGAAAGTGATATTCCAATTGTGCTATTCAATTCCGCTGTCAACCATATTTTAAGAATAGATCGTGTATTCCGGCAGTCTCAAGGGCATTTACTTTTAATTGGTATATCTGGATCTGGAAAGTCGACCTTAACTCGTTTTGTTGCTTGGATGAATGGTATAAGCGTTTACCAGCCTTCTATGCATAGTAATTATTCTTCTGCGGACTTTGATGATGATTTGCGAGTTATTCTGCGGCGATCTGGCTATCAAGGAGAGAAAATCTGTTTCATTCTTGACCAATCCAACATATTAGAAACTACATTCCTGGAGAGAATTAATACTTTATTAGCGAACTCTGAAATACCGGGTCTGTTTGAAGGTGATGATTTCAGTTCTTTGATGTCAAGTTGTAAGGAAGCTTCTCAGAGGGAAGGGTTCATGTTTGAAACTCATGAAGAGCTATATAAGTGGTTTACCACACAAGTTGCCAGAAATTTACATGTCGTCTTCACAATGAACCCCCCAAACGGAACTACCAACACTTCAACAACCAGTCCAGCACTATTCAACCGATGTGTTTTAAATTGGATGGGAGACTGGGACTACCAAGCATTCTATCAGGTAGCGAACGAGTATACATCTTTGATTGATCTTGATAATGCTGAATTTAAGTGTCCATCTACTTTTCAACCGATTTTTGAAAGTTTAGAGCATCCATTATCATATAGGTATGCTTTATGCTAATTTATTGTTAGAGACATTGTCCTAGATTTCTTTATCTATTGTCATCGTACCACCTGTGACCTGACAGAAACTTTGAAAAAACAATTTCGTATAGCATTTATTACCCCACGTCAGTTCATTGATTTTGTGGCACTATTTACAAAGATCTATCAAGAAAAGAGATCCGAGGTGGAAGAGAGACAAAAACACTTGATCGTGGGGCTTGAAAGGTAACACATTTTTTATTTATAGTAGGTTGCGAGAAACCTTTGAAAAGGTGGAGGAGTTAAAATCGAGCCTAGATTTCAAAAACACGGAGCTGGAGTCAAAGAGTGCTCAAGCTAATGCTAAATTGAAGAAAATGGTCGATGATCAACAGCAAGCTGAAAATAGTCGAGCCGCCTCAGTGTCTATGCAACAAGCTTTATCTCAAAAAAATATTCAGATTGCAAAGAGAAAGGACGAAGTGCTCGTGGAACTGGCCCTTGCTGAACCAGCAGTAATAGAAGCTCAGCAGAGTGTTAGCAGCATAAAGCGACAGCATCTGACCGAGGTTAGAGCGATGGGCAATCCTCCGAGTGTAATTAAATTAGCAATGGAGTCTGTTTGTATTCTACTAGGCTATAAAGTTGAATCATGGAAGAATGTTCAAGTCATATTACGAAGAGATGATTTTATTTCCAGGTATTTAAATTGCAGTGCTAAAAGTAGTATTGTGAATTATGATACTTCATCTCTAACTCAGCGTTTAAGGGATGAAATTTCAAGTAATTACCTTAACGATCCGAGTTATACTTTTGAAACAATTGATAGAGCTAGTAAAGCATGTGGTCCATTAGGTATTAAAAGTAACTAACCGATAGCTAAATGGGTAATGGCCCAAGTTCAATATTCTGCAATATTAGAACGGGTGGGACCATTGAGAGACGAAGTAAAGCAGCTAGAAGAAAGTGCTTTTGACACAGAAAAGAAGGCAACTGAGACAAACAAAATGATAGATGAATTGGAAGAGCGAATTAGCATATACAAAGAAGAGTACGCGGCTTTAATTAGTGAAGTCCAAACTTTAAAGACTGAGATGGAGGCAGTTAAAGTTAGGGTGTCGCGATCAATGCAAGTGTTGGATAATTTGTCGTCAGAAAAGTCGAGATGGAGTGAATCTAAAGAATCTTTTGCTGCGCAAATGGATACTTTAGTGGGTGATGTTTTACTTGCAAGCGCATTTACCGCATATGTAGGGTATTTCGATCAAAATAACAGACAAAATTTACTTAACTTATGGAAAAATCGTTTGGAAGAATCAAAAATTTCCTATCAGAAGAAACTTTCATTGCCAGAATATTTGAGTAGTGCAGAAGAGCGTAGTCAGTGGGTGAATAATCATCTTCCAGATGATAAGCTATGTATAGAAAATGCAGTTATGATATCTAAAAAACAGCGTTACCCATTACTTATAGATCCTGCAGGACAGGCATTATCCTTCCTTCAGTCTTTTTACAAATCCCGAAGCATTGTAACGACAAGTTTCAGAGACATATCTTTTCTGAAGAGTTTGGAAAGTGCCCTAAGGTTTGGAAATCCAATTATTATTCAAGATGTGGAGGACTATAACCCGATTCTCAATACGGTATTGAATAAAGAATTGAAAAGAAGTGGTGGTCGAAACCTAATCAAGCTAGGGAAGAAAGAAATAGACTTTTCTTCATCATTTGAACTCTTTCTTTTCACTAAAAATCCAAACTTAGCATTCACACCAGATATATCCAGCAGAGTCACTTTTATCAATTTCACCATCACACCTGCCAGTTTAACTGTACAGTGTTTGGATAAGTTTTTAAAAGTCGATAGGCCAGATATTGATAAGAAGCGAAAGGATTTGCTAAAATTACAGGGTGAATTCCAACTACGCCTCCATTTCCTTGAAAGAGCTCTACTCAATTCACTTAACGAAACTGATGGGAATATAATGGACGATGAAAATGCTATGCGCACTCTGGAGGTGCTAAAAGAGGAAGCTACAGAAATTTTACTGAAAGTTGCTGAAACAGATAAAATATTAGTTGAAGTTGATACTGTAACAGATTTGTATCAACCATTGGCACAAAAATCTTCTGCGATATATTTCTGCATAGAGCAATTAGAAAAGCTAGAGTTATTTTATCAATTTTCATTGGAATACTATTTTCAACTCTTTGAAAAAGTGCTGGATTTGAAGCAATCGTCAAATCGTATTGCTGACTTGGAAAATTATTTGTTCCTGGAAATCTATGAGAAAATATCGGTGTCTTTAAGACAAGAAGATCTTATGGTATTCGCATTACTATTAGCACAGATTAAAGCCGAGAATGGTGACACAGTCGGAGAATGGACCTTTTTGTTCCAATCCCATGTTTCAATTTCCGATCGTGGGAATGATTGGGCTGGGCTAAAGAAGATATTAGATAGCAAGAATGTTGATGCCATTTATAGATTATCGAAATTAAAGTCCTTTTCCACATTAGTAGATGAAATTGTTGCTCAGCCGCAAATTTTCCGAAAGTTTATAAATAGTGACGAAACTAGTACTCTTTTCAGTGAATTGTCATCCATTTCTTCAATTAGTAACTTGATCAATGACTAATATTATAGATTTTCAAAAACCAATTAACAGACTGTTACTGCTGAACTGTATATACACAAGCGATGTGACGAAGATCCTACTCCCATTCTTAAAAGATGTTTTAGGGGACTCGTTTTCGTTACATCCGTTAGACAATAAGCTATCAGAGTCCATCTCGACTGATTTCGAAGCATTTAGGCCTATTATTTTATGCAGCGATAAAGGCTATGATGTGAGTCGTAGAGTTGAAACATTATCTGCATCTTTATCGAAAACTATTTTAGCAGTCGCAATGGGATCATCGGAGGGAGTTCAACAGGCTGACTCTGCTATAGCTCAAGGTATACGAACAGGGTGCTGGGTGTTGATAAAGAACGCACATCTGGATATTCCATGGCTAGTAGCGCTTGAAAAACGACTATTGACTATAAAGTCAACAACGTTCAAACTTTTTATAACCGTTGAAATACACCCTAGGATCCCTGTAAACCTACTACGAGCTTGCAAAATTCTAACTTTCGAACCACCTGTTGGTATCCGATCCAGTGTCCTTGAATCTGTTCGTCTAGTTCCTAAAATACCTTCAATGCTGCAACCAGTTGAAAAGGGGCGGGTACTGTTTATGTTAGCCTGGTTACACGGAATTATAATCGAGAGAACAAGATATTTGCCGATTGGATGGACAAAAAAATATGACTTCAATGACTCTGATTTTGAATTGGCTGCAGCCCTAATCAATGTGTGGTTTGACCGAGTGAGTCAAAATAAGTCTAATATTGATCCTAAAAATATACCTTGGAATGCATTGACAAGTTTAATATCCCAAACTGTATATGGTGGAAAAATCAACTCACTTGTCGATCAACGCTTGCTAGAACACCTTGTATCAAGTGCATTCCACCCCGGTATTTATGATATAGACTTTGCCTTGGCCAAAAATCCAGATGAAAGCTTGTTGATACTACCAGATGTTATCGGTATGGAAAAATTTGCTGGTTGGGTGAGCACCCTTCCAGAGAATCAACCCCCAACTTGGATAGGCTTAGCATCTACTTCTGATGACTTACTTACAAGCATCAACAGTAATTTAATTTGATTTATATTAGGTTCTTCGTTATTTAAAAAGCTTAGAAAATTTGTGGATGGATCTCAAGATAGTTCAACATTAGTTGAAACTGAATGGACGAATGTGATTAAAAAACAAATTGCCGAATGGGAGAACGCTTTGCCAAATGTAAACCAACTTCAAGAATTGACAATTAGGACATGAAATGGGAGTTTGAACCCAATTCCCCAATGGAAAAATTTTTCCATGGTGAATTCCGTAAAGGAAAAACAGTGGTGAGCAAGATTTTATTAGATTTGAAGTTGCTGAACAGCATTCTTGATGGATTACAAGGTCATACCAACTATTCTCGCCTGCTTTTGTCCCAGATTCGTGCAGGTAAACAAGGCGGTCTAACATTTAGGTATAACACCATCAAAATGGATTACGTACACCGTACCCACCAACATAACTTGCGGTGTATTTATTGCTGATCTATCATTGCGACTCAATTTCATTCTGAAGGTCTCTGAAGCTACAGATTTTCAAAAAGTTCCAGTTTGGCTGGGTGGTCTATTTGACCCACAAGCGTTTTTCACAGCAACTAGACAAACAACTGCTAAACTCACAACTTCATCACTCGAGAGTTTGAAAATGTCTGCGGTGCTTGGGGAACCACCGAAGAATGTTCATGGATTTAAATTAACCGGATTGAAATTATATGGAGCCAATATCACGTCTGGAAGTCTAAAAGCAACTGATGAAGCAAAAGAGGTGGGAATACCGCTTTCGTTTTTCTGGACATCTAATCAAGACAAAAATAGCGGAGTCGATGTACCAGTGTATATAAATTACACCAGAAGTCATGTATTATTCCACGTAAACCTTGATACCGATAAAAAGGAAGAAGTTATCAAAAGGTCTGTTGCTATCATCGCGTAAACTTCACACTCAATATATTGCATACTTAAAAAAATGCTTTTCAGATTTGTATTGAAAATTAGACTAATAGTGCCAACACAGTAAGAGCGGCTCCTAAAACTGTACTTCTTTGATTTTTCTTTCCACTGCTGATAATTTTATAGCTTTGAATTAACGTTGGATGTGATTCAGAATATTTTGTAGTTGGAGTTGGTATGTAATTTGCAGCATTCTGTTCGGCATACAAGTATGACGATGGGGTTTTGACTGGTCCGCCATAATCGCTGAGGTTTGGTAGATTCTGATTGTATCCAGGAGTGGTGGCACAAGGAGTGGTAGTTACGATTGGTAATTGGGTTGTATACACGCCTTCAGTACAAGGAGATGTAACAATTGGTAATTGAGTTGTGTAGATTGGTGTTGATGTGCAGGGCGTAGTGCTTAACTCTGCCAACTGAGTTTGATAGATTGGAGTGGTGAGAATTGGAATTTCAGAGTATGGTTCAGTCACAATAGGCAATTGTGTGGTATAGATCGAAGTTTCAGTACAAGGAGTAGTTATGAGTTCCGAAAGTTGGGTATTATATTGTGTAGGGGTTATCAATGGAAGTTGAGTTGTGTAAATCGGAACTTCGGCACAAGGAGTTGTGGTCAATTCTGGTAATTGAATGGTACCGTAAGTTTGATACGCTGGTGTTTCGCTGTATGGGATGGTAGATACAACAGGGAGTTGGGTCGTGTAGACTGGAGTCGGTGTTTCGCTATATGGTATGGTAGATACGATAGGAAGTTGAGTGGTATAGACTGGGGTCTCGGTACAAGGAGTTGTAGGGAGGATTGGTAACTGTGTGGTATATTGTGGAGTCACAACTGGGAGCTGAGTGGTGTATACTGGTGTCTCTGCGCATGGAGTGGTGGTGACAATAGGTAATTGAGTGGTATACACTGGGCTAGGCATTGCAGTGTTATAGTAAGGGCTACTTACTAGATCAGGTAATTGCGTAAAATGGATTGGTATATCAGGTTCACATTCATCCAAATTCAAGTATTCTGGTTCTTCTGAAGCAACTTTTGATTCTCGTTTCTTCACACTATCTTTACTTCTCGAATATCTTCCAAAATGCGGTTTTGCAAGTACATTAGAGACTAGAATAATGTGAGCTAATTTCATTTTTAGATAAATCTTAATAATGTATGGATGCAATCTATTTAAACTTACCTTGGTGGCGAACGTGGAACCAAATTCTAACCCATTTGGGTCCGAATTCCAGAAATACACCACAATGTCCACATTCAAAAAACAATAAAGTGAAATACATGGTTTTCAAAAAGATTCAGTTTATTAAGCTAAGAAAAATGCAAGTCCTACAACGATACTGATTACCATTCTATCAGTATTTGAAGTTGCACCACTATTAATCAGATTGTACTTTTCATTTGTGTTATTGTAAGGAATAGGATTAGGTCTTGCAACAGCAGTCATGGACGCAGCTGCAGCCTTGTATAAACCAGTAGGTGGGATTTGTGTGTTCTTCAATGTTTCGTACGGTAACGTATCTTTGAGAGTACTTGTAATCACCAATGGAGCCTTCTTTGGTCTATAACCTTTGGGACATACTGGTTGTTTGTAGGTAGGTAAAAACGTCTCGGCTGAATACGCTGGTGTTGGTAAAAATGTCTCAACAGGATATGCAGGTGTAAGAGATTTTGGTAGAAAAGTTTCGGCAGCATAAACTGGCTGATGTGAAGTTGGTTCAATGATAGGCTGGAAAGTCTCATAGACTTCATACACACCTACTGGAGTGGTAATTACAGGTTCACTTGTTGAAAAAACATCAGCCTTGTAACCATGGATAATTGGGCTAACGGAAATCGGTAGTTCTTGTTGGTATCCATACGTAGGAGTTATCAATGGTAAAGCAGTAGTGTAAATGTTGATAGTTTCTACTGGAATCGTAGCAATCTTTGATGTGTCACATGGAGTGGTTGGGATAGGTTCATGTTTAACGTAATCGTATACAGGATTTAATGTTGTGAGAATGTACTCTTCAGTAGTTGTAGGGGTATAAACTTGACCAAGATTTTGTGTAGTATATTCCGTATTCACATACCCACCATAACCGGTACTTGCTGGATTGGCACCATAGTTGTCAGCAATTGAAGTATAAGTTCGAGAAGATGTCGAATAATGTCTTGTTGTAGTTTGATACGTGGTTGATTTTGTAGGTGCTTTACCCCGTTTCTCAAGAGGCAATGATTCCACAACTAGTAGCAATACCGAGTAAATCGAAAGCATGATAAAGATTTTAGACCAATTTGGTTATTTTATTGGTTCTCATACCGCCTCTAGTGTCTTGGATCTTTGGGTCCACTTCACCCCCATTGGATTCCAAACATTTCCCATTCTCATGATCACTATGAACAACTAAATACCAATTGCTCGTTACAGATTGGTTTAGAAATATGACTGGATGTACTTTATTTAAAGATTATTGTAAATTGTTCAGTACTGGTTCAAGACAAATATCAATCATTGATTTCACCATTGCATCTAATTCAGTTCTACCTTGTTCCAAAGAAGAACCTTTGTATTCAGTGTCTATTAAAGGTGAGAAAATATAAACAATTTACAATATTTGATCTTTGGTTCAGTACCACTTGTACGTAATGTCATCAAACAATCATTTGCTAGTCTAATATAAATACATTAGTTAATGAACCTGAAGGTCAGCATTTGCGAGGATGCTGATACGGGAAGTGTTGGTTTGTGATCAGATGTTGAAGAGTCATATCCAATGGTTAAATCTCTCACAGAGACGACCTTTATACCGTTTATTTCTTCTGGATAAGCTAATTTGTATGGATAAGAGCCATCCTAACATGAATAAACAAATATATATACAACTGGTATTGGATTAGCCCCATAACGAATTTTGTCAAAGATAGCGTTAATAACTTGCTTATCATGGCAGATAAAATATGCATTATTTGAAACCCAGTAACCATACCTATTAGTTTAAAGGATGCAAGGAAGATACTTTTCATAGAGCGAAGTCAAATGTTCATAAACAGTTTTTCCTTGTCCATAAAGATGATTAGCCCATTCGGAAAAGACTCCAAGTGCGGATACACCATCCTTATCTCTTACCGCATCATAACACATGAATCCAATAGCTTCTTCGAATGCAAAAACCTTTCAAGTTAGATCAAAATAATTATTACCGTATTAAATCCCTTTTCCCCTAAATCGATAGCTTTGTTTCCAAGCCATTTAAATCCAGTGAGGGTTTCATCAAATTTGATACCTTCCACTTTTGCCATTTCTTGCAGCATATGAGATGAAACTGTTGTGGTGACTAAAGACAGACTTGGATCAAGTACACCTGGCAGGATAAGAAGAGATCTATAAACTTACCATTATTTTTTTCCTTATATGATTGTAGTATAAAACTGGCAAGAATGACACCAATTTGATTTCCAGTAAAAATGTGCCATTTTCCGCTTCTATTTGGTGAGATGTTGATATGATTACGATTTTTGAAATTCAGCAATTGCGAGTCGATCAGCGTCAGGATCATTCGCTAAAATAATGGCACAGTCATTGCGGGAAGCATTTTCCATGGCAAGAGCCTAAATTGAGTCAAAACTGCAAAATATTACAAGTGCACCTTCACCTTCTTCTGGATTTGGGAATTTGACGGTTGGAAATTCAGGATCTGGGTACATTTGTTCTGGTGTTGGATAGAAATCAATCAAATTGAATGCTTTAAAAGAACGTTGAGCAAAACTTAAGCCGACACCGTGCATAGCGGTATAACAAAACTTGACGTTTTGAGTATTGTTTTGGAGACTATTGTTAGGTGTCAAACACTGTTACCCAAAATGAGACATACTGGCAAGTTTTTCAAAGTATTTATCAATGATGCTGGTTGGATTTGTAACCAATGAACTAGTTTCAACAAGTTTATAATCCCATGTCCAAGGAATCAAGTTTTTCCTGAACTATTAGTCAAGTTCTAAAATTTGTGATTTTTATGTGGAGAAAAGATAATGATTAAGTTACATACATAATTCGGTCAGCAATCTCTTTGTCATGAGGGGAAATGATCTGGCAACCATTTCCAGCATAAACTTTATAACCATTATCTTGTTTTGGATTGTGACTGGCAGTAATCATAATACCGCAACCAGCATTAAAATGAGTAACGCCGTAAGGAACCAAAGGAGTGTGAACCAAATCAGGGTAATAATAAACCTTTACTCCTTTTGCCAAAAAAACAGCAGCAGTTAAACTAAACAAATTAAAAAACAACTATGGCATACCGAGCAAATGAATCAGAATTATGACGATGATCATGCCCAATAACTACACCTCGACTTTTGAAATCTGGAATAATTTCCAAGGAATAAGCACATAAACCCTAAAATCAACCAATAAATACAGATACTTGAGAAGCCTGAATAACAGTCAATTCATTCATTCTGGAATAACCAGACCCCATTTCAGCACGTAAACCAGCAGTTCCAAATGTCAAACGAGAGGATAACAACTTATTCAAGGATACAGTATCCTTCTCATCTACCAACAGTTTAATATGAGCATTTGTGATTGGATTCTGATCCAATTTCAAGTATTCTTTTGCGATATCGAATAAATTCATGACAAATTAATCAAATCAAAAATGAAACAATTTCAAGTCAGAAGGTCACTGAAAAAGGAAGAACCTCAGGTGATTTATCTGGGTGGAGACAGTCCCACAAATGATTGTAAGTAAAGTGAATTGGTTGCTAAGTGCAAATACCAGTGGTATAAATTGCTTGTACAAATACCAGTAGTATAAGATATATGCTAATGATTTGATATTAGGTGTATCATTGAATTAAAGAAATCGTTTGTTTATCAATCTTTATTTTAAGGTTCTAACCCAACAATGCTGCCAACCCAAAGGCTGCTCCAGCTGCGAATGCATTCATCTTCTTATCATTCGAACCACTGATAACGTTGTATCCAGCAACTGGGGCTGCGGTAGCTTCACTGTATCCTGGGGTGTGGATTTCACCATAAGATGCTGTTGGAGTGTACAAACCAGCAAGATTTTGGTTGTATCCAGGAGTTGGAGTTACGCAAGGAGTGTAGACACCTGGAGCTTTATATTCGTAACCTGGAGTAGCGGTTGGAAGAACTAAAGCATAACCACTGGCAGTTGGACAAGGAGTGTATAATCCAGCCAAATTTTGACTATAACCAGGAGTTGGTGAGACACAAGGGGTGTAAACACCAGGAGCTTTGTATTCGTAACCAGGAGTAGCAGTTGGCAGAACTAAAGCGTACCCAGGATTTGCAGGTGCAGGAGGTTCAACTTTATAATTATCTCTAGCAGCAGAAGCAACAGATAAGGCTAAGGCGAATTTAGAGATCATTATCAGGTTGAGAGTAATTTGAGGTAAATCTGTCAGTTAAATACCTGTTTCCAGCCCCATTTTCGGGTTCAAATGTAATAGAGTGTTTCCCATTGTAGTGGCGAAGATGCATGAACCCTTCAACACTCTTGAGATACAAGATACCATTAAAGAGAATCAAAGAGATGTGTACTTTCCAGTCTTTGCATTCATGAATCACATTGAAGATTCTAAATGCTAAAGATCCATAACTGCATGAATTAGCTTCAATTGAAGTAGCAATTGACCTAATAACTAACAAAGATTCAGTCTTTTTTTTTTAAGAAGGCAATGCTTTGAGTTTTAACATGTCAACAATATTTTCATTTTTTGGTCATTCATGGATTCAAGATACCTGAAATTAGAACAGGTAGGCCAAGGAACGTATGGAAAAGTCTTCAAAGGGCAGTCGAAAATGAATAACCAAATGGTTGCTTTGAAAGAGTTACAACTGGATTCAGAAGTAATCAATATCAATTGTAACAAAATAGGAAGGAAGTATGTTTCTATTAACTCCACTATCAATATCAATATTATATCACTATCATTACTTGGAGCTTTATTAATCACTTGTTAGCCCCCTCATCAGCAATAAGAGAAATTTCATTGATGAAAGAACTGCGACATCCAAACATTGTCGCTCTCATGGACGTACTTCAAAGTATCGTTTTGAATCACTAATTAATAGCTCCCGAAACACTTACAATGGTTTTTGAATTCATGTAATCAAGTATATTGGAATTAACAGTAAAAAGGGATCAAGATTTGAAAAAGTTTATGGATGCTCAAGGTGGACCACTATCACCTGAATGGATTGAGAATTTCATGTTTCAATTAGTGAATGCTATTGGATTTTGTCATGAGAATAGGATTTTACATCGAGATTTAAAACCTCAAAATTTGGTAATATTACATTTCAACACCCTTCATCTTTATCTCATGGAATTTTATTTAAATAAGCTCTGTATTAATATTGATTAGTTAATTAATTCACGATATGAGCTCAAATTGGGAGATTTTGGATTGGCAAGGGGTAAAAAAACTATTTGATTCATAAATTCTTTAGCCTATGGTATACCTCTAGATACATTTTCAAGTGAAGTGGTGACTTTATGGTACAGGCCGCCAGATGTATTACTAGGATCTAGAAATTATACAACATCTATTGATATATGGTCAGTTGGATGTATTATGGGAGAAATGGCTTTAGGAAGACCATTATTTCCAGGTAAAACTAATGAAGATCAGTTGTTAAGAATTTTCAAAACTATGGGAACACCAAATGAGCAAATTTGGCCAGGAGTTTCAACTCATACAGTAATATTCAAAATTGTTGAACATTAGGGCTGGAAACAATTTGAAATATTCCCACAACGCCATATTGGTTCTTATATTAGTATGCTTGGTGATAGTGCTTCAGATTTACTATCAAAATTTCTACAATACGCACCCGAGAGCCGAATTGATGCTAGAAATGCTGTAAAGCATCCATATTTCCATAGTAAAATATGACTCCATTAATACCAATTTTTAGATCATATTGCACGTTTAAAACTACAACAGCAACAGATGCAACAACAACATTAATAAGTGCCCTATTTTATGTGTCTTTTATATAAGACTTAATAAAAATGGTTGAAATTTTGTAGAAATCCTGTTTGTATTAAATTCATAGTAGAAAATATGGTGGAAGAGAGTTTTATTAAACTAATCGTCTGTCTGTCAAACAGCGAGCGATCGAACCAGGTCCACTTAATTCAATAACCTAATTGTCAGCTCAAAGAGTTACCTTTTCATGCCAAGACAAGAGAATGTTAGAATTAAACACGGCTGGAGATGCTAAACCTATAAAATGCATTTAAGCGTATTCAATCTAGTACCTGAAAGTTATAAAAATCGAACATGGCTTACCTTTGTAAATATACTTCACAAGGGTATCAATCTGTTGTGAATTTAAAAGTCCAACGATTTGAGGAATATCAGTTGGTCTGATGCTTGATAAAACTTGAAATATATTCTGCATTGCAATATTCTATAGGATAAGTAAGAGTTCATTGAATCAATCAAGTGATTTTGATACTGAGATAAACAAAACAAGGACTCTATCGTATAAAAGAAATGAGAACAACTAGAAATCTATAATGATTGAATATTACTTTAAGTGGTTCGACTTCAGCACCACCATAACAAGGTTGATCCAAAGCTCTAGCCAAAGCATTTACAAAATCACCCCTTTACAAGTTAGTAAATCATCTCAATAAACTTTGAATTCATTAAAACCAACTAATGATTTCAAAGTTACCTTTGTAAGTAATTACGAACATCTTGAGTTTTAACATTACTGATATTCTCTAAATCAGCTACTGAATATTGAACAACATCATCTTCGTATTGATCTTCGTCTCCAATTATTTCATCAACATCCACTCTGCGATGGGCCATTTGTTCCAGGTTGAAATTTTCACCTCTGAACAAGCAACATTTATACCACATTGCAGATTACCTAAACAAAAAACACTACAAAAAATGCTCAGAGTTTATTAAGAGAGAGAATCAGATCATTACATTGTATCTTTCGTAACAACTTTTAAGGAAAAATAAAGTAGCTGCTAATTCTTATTTTTTATTACAATCCATAAAGTGGTTTTAACTGTCCAAGAAATAAATCACCACTTTTTAAATAGATACCAGCATAGTCTAAGACTATATTGTTATACCCCTTGAAACAACCAAACGCATCCTTTTTCCCAACAGAAAGAAACATAGTATCATTGACGGGTGTCACATATTCAGTTAATCCTTTTTGATGTATCATTGCATAAATGTTGGAGGTAACAGTGGATACTTGAGGATCTAATACTGCTGCCATTTTAGGTGCACCAGTATTAGCTACATCACCAAGTGAGAATATATTCTTATATGCTTCCAGTTGTAATGTATTCGTGACTTGAATGTAACCTGATTCTGTTATACTCGTTGGATCAAACTCTTCAACAAATCCTGTATTGGGCTTGATTGAACCAGTACTGTCAAGAACTAGATCTGCATAGATTTCTAAACCTGATTTTGTTTTCAAGTGTTGATGGACTAACAATTCATCTGTTTGGAAATCTTTTGGTTTTATAATTCGTTCTCCAAGTAAAAGAACGATTCCTAGCCTTTCTAATTTTCCCCTTAATTTTTTGATATAGGAAGGATCAATATCGGTTCTTGAGAGTAATCCATTAGATACAATGGTAACTTCTTTTTGAGGATAGGTTTCTTTAATTTCCGCTGCAGTTTCAATTGAAGTTGGACCACCACCAATAAGTAAGATAGATTGGGATTCGTTGATTGCCTTTGGAAATTGTGACAGATAAAGCAAACCATCATCTTTAAATTCGGTGTAATGTTGCCAAGGAGTTTT
>JADGIX010000081.1:0-49396 GCA_027595885.1 Globomyces sp. JEL0801
CGTGAGAAGCGAATAATCATAACTTCCAAACCACCCAGATAATCAGTTAATTGAAATCATTCTTGAATGGGTTTATTAACCCAAATGGCTTCAATAGCAACAATAGTTAATGTTAATAGCTGGACATAGCCATAGATACTAACTTGAAGCTGAACCTAACATCAACTAGGCTGAAGTACATATCAAATAGATGAAGTGGAAAATATGTACTTAAAGAAGGGTCTTGACCCCCCTTGGTCTAGGGTGGTCGAAAGCTGTGTAGATTTGAAGCAACAAAGTCATGTGATTACTGAAAAAAGCGGATATGGACCAGTATATAAGAGACAGGTAATCATCACAGTTTGTATCAAATCAAATCAAATGGCCAAATCATTCCCTCCAAGCTACTACGCCAACTTTATCAACAAGAATGCCACGCTCATTCCAAAAGAAAATGCTGACACAACAATGAATTTGGAATCATTCCCTACTGGACAATCCGCGAAATCCACTAGTTCTACTAAATCTATCAAGAAAAGCATATCTAATATGTTTACCCTAAATCGTTAAGATATCGCGTTCCCTTGTCTAAATGACAATCGGCGCACTTCTAATCACTGTTCAATAATAAAATACCTTTATCAACCATTATACAATTTTGTCTCTATAAATTGCTGTGAACAGTCACAAGTGGCTATATCGGTTTTACGTAGCAATATCATTCTAATAATTTGACATGGTTTTTCTGTCTGAAAGGAATATCACTGAAGGTTCTCGTTTCTAAAGCTATCTATACCTCCGTATTTATTGACGATCATTCAGTTTAAGATGAATCTGAATCCCCAAAATTGCTGATACGGTTGTATACGCCATGTCGCGTCCATCTGTTGAAGTTACAGACCGGATAGTCATCTACGTGAGAAGCGAATAATCATAACTTCCAAACCACCCAGATAATCAGTTAATTGAAATCATTCTTGAATGGGTTTATTAACCCAAATGGCTTCAATAGCAACAATAGTTAATGTTAATAGCTGGACATAGCCATAGATACTAACTTGAAGCTGAACCTAACATCAACTAGGCTGAAGTACATATCAAATAGATGAAGTGGAAAATATGTACTTAAAGAAGGGTCTTGACCCCCCTTGGTCTAGGGTGGTCGAAAGCTGTGTAGATTTGAAACAACAAAGTCATGTGATTGCTAAAAAAGCGGATATGGACCAGTATAAAAGAGACAGATAATCTTCACAGTTTGTATCAAATCAAATCAAATGGCCAAATCATTCCCTCCAAGCTACTACGCAAACTTTATCAACAAGAATGCCACGCTCATTCCAAAAGAAAATGCAGACACAACAATGAATTTGGAATCATTCCCTACTGAACAATCTGCGAAATCCACTAGTTCTACTAAATCTATCAAGAAAAGCATATCTAATATGTTAAGTCTAAATCGTTAAGATATCGCGTCACCTTGTCTAAACGACAATATCGCACTTCTAATTACTGTTCAATAATATAATATCTTTATCAACAATTATACAATTTTGTCTCTATAAATTGCTGTGAACGATTATAATTGGCTATATCAGTTTTACGCAGCAATATCTTAGTATAATTTGACATGGTATTTCTGTCCGAAAGGAGTATTGTACTTTTCTTCTTTTAAATTGGAAAGCTGAATGGATGATGGTTACAGTTTTGAAGGAGCTTTAGTAGCCTATATAGCACTCGTAATCATGGCTCTCGTCCCAATTTATATTGGTAGTTGGGCCAGTTTAGATTCCAGTTTGTTGGTAAGAACGCTAAATTATTAATATTATGGTAGGATGATGAAGAACAAATCAGTACTTCTGAAGCACTTTTGTTTCCAGTTTTTGGATCTATAAGTTTATTTAGTTTGTATTTGCTCTTGAATTACCTTGATCCGTCTTTGGTTAATCTCGTTTTAACAGGTCTTTTTATCACTGTCTCATCCAGCTCATTATTCTTGATGATTTTACGGATTTCTTTAAAGTGCTTTGACTTCAATACTGATACATATCATTTCAAGTTGACAGAAGGTGCAAATGGTAGTGATGTTAGTGAGTAACTCATTATAGATATCCTTGATTTTAAATTCGCCTATGTTCACCTGGGATCAATCTTTTTGACTATGATATTCTCGGTATTGTATGTTTATACAAAGAACTGGTTGTTATCAAATATTTACGCTCTGTCATATGCTTGCTTAGCAATAGAATTGATCAAACTTGATAGCTACAAAACAGGATCAATATTGCTTATGGGACTCTTTGCGTATGACGTATTCTGGGTTTTTGGATCTGCAGCAGTCAGTGGTGGCTCAAGTGTGATGGAAGTCGTAGCAACGGGACTAGATTTACCAATCAAAGTTCTTTTTCCCAGAAATGTGTTTTTATATAACCCTTATGAATTGCTCTTTATTCAAGATAAATTTGCTCTTCTCGGATTGGGTGATATCGTTGTCCCAGGCATTTTTATATCACTATGCTTGAAATTTGATATGCAGCAAAAATTGAATAAGTATCCTTACTTTTCGGTGTGTATGATTGCTTATTTCGTTGGATTGATAACAACCATTGTTGTAATGCATGTATTTAAAGCAGGGCAGGTATAATGTAAATATTCATCGATAGCCAGCACTACTTTATCTTTCTCCGGCATGTATCTTATCGACATCAATATGTGGAATTTTGCGCCATGAGTTCCAATTATTGATAAATTTCAATTGTGACGTGGAAAAACCAAGTACATTGAATGAACAAACACCAATCAAGAAAGTGGAAGGAAATGTATCTGACCTCAGGGAACTCATAGCTAAACCCACTACTCCATCTAGGAAATCCAAACCCTTGCAAGTCTCACCCATGACAATGAAATTGAGAGAAAGGAAGAAATAGATTGAGTAAAATTAATATATTAGATATGACTATGAGGTACTGCTGTGTCTTTTTAGAATGCTTTTCTGAATCGCTGTAATTCAAATTGGAGTTGAAGCAAAATATAGGATATCTGTGCTTGTATAGTTGTGACAGTGTAGGATATTGTCAGTAAGATTTGTGATAACAAGTTTTGCATGGAGGCAAGTATTTGGTTCCCAATTATACGAGTGTCTTTAATCAACTGCCTTGCCCAATTCAATAATTGTACCCGAATTTGATTCATAGTTTCGTAAACTTTGTAATGAATTACCAGTCGATGTAATTCATCTAATACCTTGTGGGAAAATGATTTTAATTGGTTCAAAGAAGCTCTAATGAAAACCGTTAAGTCTGATATGACTTTGGTAATATGAGGCTTCATTTTATACCAAAGCGCTAAACCAAGATGTAATACTTTGGCGATTTGAAATTTAACGAACTGCAATGCATTTAACGTCAATTCTTTTGTCGTATCGATCACCATCCAAACCAATGTCCATGGACCAGTAATTACAGCCCAAAAGGACGACAGAAAGAATGCCGAAGTTTCCCAAAATAGTTGGAATCCATACTTTGTTTGTAACAGCGCATAAGTAAGATATGGCATGATTATTGGTCTATCACATTAAAAACGCTCAGTTACCGATATGTTCTATCCAGTTCTTCGCAGAGTTTAAAAACCGCTAGTGAAGTGTTCTAAATGTTAAAATTCAAATATACGGACCTTAATATGAGGCCATAAGTTCAAAGCAATTTGTTTACATTGCTCTATAAATGGTATTAATCTATTTGTGTAGCATTCCTTTGTGAAATTGATAGTCCATCTGATGAAGAACACATACTTATACCAAATCCACAAGAACCGTTGTTTCACAAATTCAACGATGAAGGGTCCCCATTCAACAGACAATTTCCATAATTCAATCACGATTCGTAAGAAGATTTCAATGCAAAGTTCAATAATTGGAGTGACCGCCTTAAAAATGGGTACCACAATATGTCTACTGATTAAATGATTCGAGTTAACAATACTGTAATATTTTGGAAACAAACCATCGAACTGCCCATATTTGGTGTACAATGTATCTAGTTATAAGCAAGATCATGTTGAAACCTAAATATAGTATTTCCAAAAGCTTGCACTACTGGAATGAATCCAAGTAAACTTTTGGTGGTAAAATCCAGCATACTTAATGACGAATGAGTAGCTATTCTAGTTGAAATATAAACTGTTAATGGTGCAGCTAGTAATAATTTTGTAGCAGGTCGTACTTTAAGCTCTGATTCTTGTTGTGGTTGAGGAAGTTTCCAAGACAATAGGTACGCTCGCAATTCCGGATGCATGTAACTTCCATATTCAGTAACTATAAAATCCTGTAGGGTGATTAAAACTGCGTAGGCCCAAGTAAGAGTCAAGAGAGCCTTGGAATCAATTTAAACAACACATTACCAGATACCCAAACAGTGCAATAGATACCAGAAAGAATAAACTTATTGGATTCAGTACTGCCAATATCGTAACTATCTTAATAACCCACTGTTTGATTCGAAGAGTGTTCATGAGGTAAAACTTTTAACCTCTTCAGAAACTCATCACGCTTTTTTCCAACACCATCAATTCATATAAACAAGGTAAGAATTAGATAATCCTGAATATTGTTCGCTATTATATTAATAGTATTCTGGATGTAATCTTACACCACGTTCGTCAATCTATTGTTGTTGTTGTCAGATGAAGATAAAATCAATTGCGTGAATTATTACATTTTACTGAGAATTAAACATAAGTAGATTTATTATGATTTTATTCATTCAGTTTTTGCTACTTTTTTGACAATCTCTTCACTTTCCTCCAGCTTTCTCTTACTAGGGGACTTGCTTTTCTTGACTAAACTACTGATATCAGTAGCTGCTTCTTTATCAACACGAGTTTCGACTCTTGGTGGTAAAATATCTTCTCCTTCCTCCTCTTTGTCCAATAACGAGTGCAGGTCATTCAACTACAAAATATAAATACTAAAGCAGTTACCTTTAATTCCATTTCTGTGACAAATCCTTTCAACTCTTGGATTTCACTAGTCACATCGTCCATAGACTTTTTGCCCTTAGGATCAATATCGCTTTTGTTTTCTAGTAACTCCAATCTTTTTTTGAGAGCTTCAACAGCAAAGTTGACCTGTTCGATAGCCTCCTCATTCATTTCACAGAGTTCCAACGATAATCCAAACTTAAAGTGTGCCTCAGCCAATTCTCGAAAGTTTTCCGGACAGTGCTCCACCTTTAAATCAACTGCTACTTTATAATCTTTGTTAGCTTGCTCAAAGTTTTCTATACTTAATGCCAATGGTGATACCTGATTCAACAGACACGTCTCCCAAGGCTAAATGAATATCAGCCAATTCAAGAAAGTGTTTATCATCAGTTTGTGAGCTTAAAATGATACGAGCCACGTCTAGATTTTCCCATGCCAATTCCAAGTCATCCGCTGGTGGGAGTTCGATGTCATCCAGGTTTTTCGCATCTTCATCCTCCAAGTCCTCTTCGTCCCCTTCAAAAACGAAATTTGGATTGCTTGAACCTAATAACTAAGACAAAATTGTATACCAGCAACTGGTTCTTCCACTACTGTCTTCACCTTGTCGATTTTTTCACCTAATACAGCACTCTTCTGAATTGCAGCTCCCAATAATGCTTTTCCATATAGATACATAGTAGGAGCTAGTTCTTTTGCATATTGCCCATAAAGTCTTACTCTAAACGAGTCAAATGTGAATGAACATACTGTATCTCAACTGCAACTGCAAGTTTATCAGCAGCTTCTTCATATTTCCCAATAGCCAATGCTTGAGTTCCAGCAGTTAAGAGACTTACAGCATCTTCTTCACCGAGGGTTTCAATGATACTTTGTTCATCCACTGGTTCAGTGTCTGCATCAACGTCTCCGTCTTGAGGTTCTTCGGGAGTGGTCTCTTTTGTTGGACTGGATTTCCCTTTCATGATACTCTTTTCTTCGGCTTTATTTGTTTCTGACATTTCTTGTACAGTGGTGATCATATATGAAAATTTCAGGTTAAGTGATTCGGACAGATTCATTGCCCATCCATCTAGATCCGACGGAAATTTCAATACAGCTCGAATAACAACGAAACTATGAAAAAGTAAACTCATCTGTTAATTTAATTGCAGAGATTAATGCTAAGACTGGACTATTTATTTTGACCACCCAATAGATTTCTAAAATAATCTTGATTCTTTGAAATTGATGACGTTGCAGATCCATTAGACGACTTTGCGGGTTGGGATTTAGATTTAGATACAGGAGCCAAGATATTCTTCTGATGTTTCTTTGGTGCTACAGCTGCTCGAGGTATCATTGACATCGTTGGCACCTTGGCTTTTACTTCTCTATCAGAACTACAAAATAAAACATATTTGGAAATATTACTGTTTGGATTTTGATTTTCTAATGTTAGGATCGGCAATCGTGATAGAAATGACTCGATTATCAACTATTTGGCCATTCATTTCAAGCGCTTTTCTGGCACCTTCCTGTGGTTTGTTTAATAAAGTTTGAATTTACAATGGTTTGAAAATGAATATATGCAATCCCTTTCAATTTTCCCGCATCAGATCTAATCAAACGTATCCGATCAATCGGTCCACACTAAAATAAGTCGTTAAGCCCTTACTGGAGAGAACAGATTCTCCAAGTCCGGTTCCAAGAGTGTATTCGCTAGGTTTGCGATGAATAGTTGCTTGGGATCGGATTCATGCACAGTACGTTTACTTGGGTTTGATATCGCAACTCCCATCAATCGACCAATTTCAAATTCTGTTTGATCGAGGGCACAACTTTGTCCCGCAGATTCCTATTTAAATGATAAGTGTAGAAAACTTACTTCAGTTTCGAATTGAACATATGCAAATGCGTAGTTGTTCTTGAATTGTAAACGAATATCGCTGATTTTCCCAAACTAACTGTTATTGATGTTATAAATTACCGCTGAAAAGTGCTCCCTAAGTTTGATTTTATTGGCAGATTCGGGTAGATTTGACACATAAACTGTGTTTTTCATTTCTATATCTTTAAAATTCCATTTCATTTTAGAGGGTCGACATCTCTGCGGCACAACTTCCACTTCTCCGATATGAACTGGCCCATCGAGTACCAATCGTCGAATAGATTCCTAATGGGTTGAATAAATACATTATTACTGCCTTCTGAAATTCCATAAAGCCTTCTAAGACACCGCTTTCAGGGTTTGGTTGCAAATATAAATCTATGATCCGACCGTATTTTTTAAAGGCATCTTGCAGCATCGTCTGTGTTATTGACCCTGACAAATTGCCAAAATATACCATAACTCCAGCATTTGGGCTGCAAATTAGATAGCCACATTACCATTCAATTTCCTTATATGTACTGATATCCCCAATTTTCGCGTTGTCCGCCTTTACTTTCAGACGTTTATCTAATCGGTTGTTTTCGTCTCCTTCTCGTGATCGTTTCAACTTGAATGGTGCTTCACTTTCGCCATTTGCATTAACATCTTCGATCTTAGAGTCTTCTGCTCGTAAAGCGGCATTTTTGGCATCTTTCTCTCTTGCCACAAATATCAAATCCAGAGCAATCCGCAACGTACATATTGATCCAGCAGTCTCCTCAAACAATTGAAATGATCGATATAAAGATTCAGAATTTTTCATTGGACGCCGAATAGACTCTTTGAATATTGATCGAGCCTTTTCAAAATCTTTTAACTTTATCGCTAATTGAGAATATTTCAAATAAAATTCTGCGTTTCGAGATTTCAAATCAATAGAATCATAGAGTTCATACGCTGATGTGGTGTTACAAATATAGAATGCCTAGGTTTAAAGAAGAAAAAAACAATACTTCGATTTCTGCCATTGTTTCTTGTAGGGTATATTTTGTGTCTTGAACATCAAATGCTAAATATAAAAAGCGCGCGATAGACTTACAGTTAATAACATTGATGCCTTCTTTATAGATATTTCGAATGGACTCAATTTCACCACTTGTCCCTAACGTGGTAAGCCCCAAAAAAAGTTACATTCGTTTTTGCCAAATAACCTTCGCTTATAACACATATAACACGTCGTCAGTATTGAAATGTCTTCTGGGTTTTGGTTCAAAGACACAAAGTAGAACCCACGGCCAAAAATATCTTCAATTAAGACAACTAACTATAAGGTACCTGAGATTTCATCATCATTAGATTTCATTGATTCCTACAGTATAAGACAGACGAATATTCATACTGATCCTAAAATGTAATATGTCCACAACACTGGATCCATCATACATGCATATGAATTCCTCACTGCTCTTTGCGCTGTAGTCTTGAGGTAAACTGGATCACATAATTGACCATTTATGAATGACAGATAAGATCTCCAAATATAAGGATCTGCGTAATGAACTAATATTGCACGTTCATATAATGTTCGAATCAATCGATTGTATTTCAAATTCGATTTACGTTTTTCATACGATATATAATCCAAGTAAGATTGTAGGGAATGGTTGGTTTCGTTCTAAAAAATGAAAGTAATTCGGTTTACCAATCCAATTTCAAATGATTCACGTTTATCACACTCTTTTCTGGTTTTAGCAACCATAGGAGTCGCTGCTTTCATTTTACCAGTGTAATGAGTATTATCATATTGACTTTCAAATGATGAAAAGCTGTTGAATGTTTCATCAATAGCTGTGGATAAGTTTAGAAAGCGAACCTTGGTGTGGTACTTTTAATCGATCTTGAAAAAGTTGTTGTATTTCACTCTGTGAAGTGTTAATAAGGGATTGTTTACAATTTTCAATGACGATTCGTCTTTATTTTCCAATAAACCAATCTCAAATTGAATGAACAAATCCCAGATGATGTGGCCCTACTATGTTACCAATGATAATAATATTAACCTTCTGGAAATGATATTGACAATCTTCCAATGCATTTGTACAAATTTCCCTGATCAAACCAACGTTCAGCCAATTCGATTTATCTTCTAAACATTCCTGATACTCTTCTACGAGATATGATATGTAATCTGTGTAAATGTCTATGGCTATGACTAATTAGCACTGCTATGTGTTTACAGATATAGTCCAGCAGTGCACGTTTGTACAAATCAATGACAGACATCTTTTCTTCAGGTGTAGATGCGATTTGTTTCGTATCGTCAATCCAATCTTTCCACATTTCTAAAAGTTATTCCTAACCTATCCAAACTTTCTGTTAATGGAAATGCCAAAGACATTGCCTCACGAGCGGCATTCGAAGCTAACTTTTAATCCATCTTTTGTTACCATCCAAATCAAATTGAGATCTTAAACCAGTGATGAGTTGTACATGAGAATCATAGTCATATGGATTTAATTTGATCTAAATACCCTTAGATGAATCCAACTAACCTTTTCTTTTAATTCATCAATGTTAAAATCCATTAGTTCCTCATTCTGTTCCAATTCCATGTCACTCTCAATTTCTTCACTCATCTTATAATAAAATTACAAAAAAAATAGGACGATTAATTTGATAATAGACATCATTTCTATGTTTCTTTATTGAAATACTTGAGCTTGAAACTGTGAACAAGATTGATGTGCTTGTAAACACAAGTACCAATTAGCTGATTTACATTTTATTTGATTTTTGGGACAAGGACAAAGAATAGGATCAGAAGCACAAGATTCATCAGGACAGATATAGTTTTGACAACCTATACTTTTATGAATATTATAATTGGAATACCTATACTTTTCAGAATTTTATCATTTGAATACCTTCATCTTTAGGTTGAGAATGTTGCTTTTGTTGAGGTTCATCATCTTGATTAAAGAAATCAAAGAATCCAGCATAAGTAGAAGTGATTAATAAAAGAATTGAAATAGATTTCATTAATAAGAAAATGTTAAAGAAAATTCAATCTTTATAAAAACCATTGACTATCAAAAGCATTAGGTACCTAATTAGATACTCTTAGGTTTTCTATAGGAAATATCTAACAAACATTATTTTTACCATTTTATATTTTGACTATTTTCTCCATGGCTAATCAAAAGGTTAAAATTAAATTACTAACTATCTTAGGTAGCATTATTATAGTTAATTAGCATTTTAGGTATGTTATTATAACCTAATGTTAATAGGTAACCTTCATCTTGACCCAATTCATTTATATTTTCATTCATTTCTTATATAAACATTTTAATAAAAGGTTCAGGAAGATGCTTTTGGAGGTTTAGTAAACTTCAATACTCAACCTTCTCAATTTAAACCAATGGGTCAGAAATTAAATCAGATGGATACGCCAAAAGTTAATGATGCTTTTTCTCCTTCTTTGAATTTTGCAAATGATAATTCTAGACCATTAGGTATATATTATTATGCTTTAATTCTTTTTTAGTGTCCCACCAAAAAGCATCAAGTTTCAGTCCAACCACAAACTTAACATCTCACCAGAAAACAAACAGTTTCACTCCACAATTTGGAAATTCTCAAAAAAATCAAAATCCTAATGCATTTGCAGATTTATTAGGTCCAATGGAAATTAGCGCGAACAAATCAACAGCAATTAATCAAATAAAACCACAGATTGGACAAATGCAAAATTATAATCAACCTATTGTACCAAACGGTCGTAACTCTGCTTATGCACCACAGCAATCTGTAAACAACAATTCAGGACCTTACCAGGCAATGAACCAAACCCAATTGCCCAACCCCATTAGTCAGAACCAAAGAACGTCGCAAGTAGCACCAGTTAATCAAAATGTAAATAACAATCAATCATTTGGAATGCCACCTTTGAAACCAAATTCAAATCAAACACAAGCAAAAGCAAATCAGTTTCAAGATTTGTTGGGATTTGATGCTGGTTTTAAGAGTACTTCAACAGGTCCCAACACTGTAAGGCCAATGTCAGCAACACTTCCGTTAAACAAAATCACTCCCGCATCAAAATCATTGAACCAGAACGATGCAATTGATGATCAGTGGGGCAAGCTTTCATTTCTTGAAACCCCAGTGGTAACAGGCAATACAGCTCAGACTGCCGATGTGTTTGATTTAGATTTCCTTGGCCAACAAAAGCCACCAGAACAAAAGTCTCCTGTAACTAACTTCATTAAAAACAACCCATCTGAATCTATCCAAAGGAACACAAATTTATCTACTAGCAAAAAGCCAGAGATGTTCTCGCATGATAGAATTGAGGTTCTTCCTTATACAGACTCATCACCATCAAGAGCATCACCTGCATCAGCACCTAGAACACCAAACTTGAGCGTCGAAATAGACCAATTGGTGAAGATGGGCTTTGATAAAGCTTCTGCAGAAAAAGCACTGAAAGAAAATGATTTCAATGTTGAGCTGGCGGCGGATGCTTTGCTCAATGAACAGCCTACTCTACCTAGTGATGAACCACCAGTTCCTTATACAGAAGCAGATATACAGCAACTACTAGGAATGGGATTCAAAAAAGAGCCTGCGAAAAATGCGCTTTTAGAGAGCGAAGGTGATGTTGAACTAGCAATTGAACTGTTGGTAAAGAGAAACGCTGGTCGGCGTGTTTCTTTTTCGCTTAATGAAGAGTCAAAGACAAATATTATTGACACTTCCAAGATTGCTGAAACAGCATCTCAGTTTGGGCTATCGGTTTTCAAGGGGGCCAAGGATGCTTTCGAATTTTCTAAAAAGAAAGTTTTAGCCATGGCTAATAACAAAGAAAATCAATCATCCTCAAAACCAATCAATGAGGAATCTTGGTCTAAGACTGCGTACAAAGATACATTTGATTCCTCTCCCACAAGCCAAAAGAAGGCGTCGATTGACATACAAAATAAATGGACACCAACGCAACACAAGGATGATCGAAAATCTCCCGAGAAATCCATACCTTCCGCTCAAAAACAGATACGCGAAGTGGAATCTGTAGAATCGATTGAAACACCACTCGAACGAAACAGAAAGTTTGATAGCAAGGATACAAAAGCTGAAAACACCACGCCAGTAGTAGATTTGTTAGGATTTCACAGCGAACCAAACGCCAATATTGGTAAAGATACCATATCATTGCTTGGAAACGTTATAGATAGCAAGCCCGCAAAAGTATCTGTGCCATTCTCTAAGAATTTACAAACCAGTGCTCCTAAACCTGTTGCTGCGACCGACCCGCTCAGTATTCAAACCAACGAAGTGAAGGAAAAGGGTAATGAATTTTTCAAGAAAGGACAGTTTGGTGATGCAGAAGTGCAATATACAAAAGCCATTGAAATGTTGCCCAGCAATCACCCATCTCTCGTTGTCTTATATAATAACCGCGCTGGTGCCCGTTTAAAAACGGGAGACTATAGAGGGGTGGTTGGTGATTGCGAATTGGTTTTAATGAAAGAAGAAAATGATGTGAAGTGTCTGTTACGACGTGCAACTGCCTACGAGGCTCTAGAGCAATGGGAGAAGGCGCGCGATGATTACAAGAAAATAATGGGTTTAGATTCTAATACAAAAGGCTGTTCGTTAGGCTTGTCTCGTTGTTTAGCTGCACTTCAACCAAAGCAAACTCTTGCAGACCCGGTGACACCAAAGTAATGTGTTAGTTGGTAATAACATTTAGAGTTATGTCCGCGGCTGTAAAGAATGCAGTCGATCAAGCCGTACAGAAGTTGAGGGATGCAAATGAAGCTGTGGAGCAGGAAGAAGCAGAAAAATTTGCTTTACACGATACCGTTAACGACAAGGTAATGACTCATATTAACCATTACAGATTGAAGCCTGGAAATCCAATAAAGAAACCAATATACGTGCTTTAATATCCTCTTTAGAAAATGTACTTTGGGTGGATAGTGGATGGAAGCCTGTTAGTATAGGGGAGCTTATTACTCCAAATCAGGTTAAGGTCAAGTACATGCGAGCTGTTGCCAAAGTACACCCTGATAAGGTAATCTACTAACAATTAATACCAGGTTGGATCTGGTGCTACCACTGAACAAAGATTGATAGCTACCTCTGTGTTTTCAGTTTTGAATAAGGCATGGGATGACTTTAAAACAGTCAATAATATGCAGTAACAATAAAATGTATTGTATTTTAATTATTGTTTATTATAATAATAGTTAATTGTCTTCCTTCATTGTTTCAACCATTCATAATGGTAAAGAAATTACAACCAATTTTATGGAAAGCATAACAAATGACCATATAGAAGACAGTATAGTCAACACCGGTGATTCATCGGATGATGAATTTGTGGATTTTACAAAAGTTCCAGATCCAAAATTACGTACAAACACAAAACAGAAATCTTTGAGACCTTCAATCACCTCCTCTAGAAATTCCGTCAGTGGTGACGAGCGTGAAACTACTGCACCTTCTTCAGCTGGTACTATAAGAACAAATAGGTTTAAAATCTAATTATATTCACTACTTAGATTTGCCAATGTTGCACCGCCTGATGTCATTCACGTAAAATTGATTACAGATCATATTAAAGATTCAATTAAAGAAGAATGGGCTACTGATGAGTCCAAGACACCCGCATTTAGTGAAATGGATTTATCAAGAATTATCAACAAAGTGTTTGTGAAATTAAACTTGGAACCTACCAATAGAGCTTTGGAAGAAACAACAGTAAAACAATGGAATGTAACATCAAACAATGTTCAAGAACTACATAATACTATCAAGTTACAGAATTTGTTAGTTGATGAGATTGGTCGATCAACAGCGAGTATGACACGTCAATACAAAGAGTTGGTCGCAATGAATAAAAAGCTGATAGAGGAGAGAATAAAGGCATACAAGACTAGAGACGATCTTCATGAATTATTGTTAACCGAAAAGCAACAAGTAGCAGTGCTAAAGATGCAATTAAATGGAGGAAATCAATCCAATGGTGTTCAAAGACAATATTTTGATGAGCTTGAAATATTGGACCTGGCTTGGAATTCTTTCGTTCAAATTCAAAAAGATAAGGGAAAATCTGTAGTGGATTTACCACCATTTATAAGAAAGTCCCAAGTGGCATTTCAAGAGGTGAAGCAATCTATCAATACAACACAAGAAGAGAAACCAACACCAACTGTTATTAGTGATAAAAAAAGTCAAAGTGAAGTGCATGTTTATGATTTGCAGACTACAGATGGAACCATACATACCGAAGAGCACACCGAAGAAGTTCAAATCAAAAATGTACCTCAAAAAACAGTGAATATCATAAGTGAATCATTGGATGTTAATAAGGAAACGGTGGAGACTTTCAAAATGGAGTCTACAGCAATAGTTATGCCTAGATCAGACCCAATAAAAGGTATACGAAAACGTTTAATATTTTTAGATGAAGATAAAACGTCTATAAGGGCAATCAATGAGGCGGCTGACTTAATCGCTGTACTAAAAGGTATATTGAATTGACTTAATTCAAGATTTTGAACCCGCTTCTAAAGTATCTGTAGGTATTTTGAACAGCAATGAAAACTACCATAAAAGAACGTAATAACTCTTCTTATTTCATCATATAGTGAAAACCCATATCGAGATCTAGCTCGTGGAAATCCCAAAAAAATTGATACAAACAATTTTTACTCACATGAACTACAAAAAACCTATTTACAACATATCAATAATACTACAAAAACCAAACATTCAAAAGCAATGTTACAAGCATCAAATAACGGTGAGTATATATCACTGATTCATGAACAACTAAATGCATTATCTGTTCAATTGAAAGACTGTCTTGATGCTTTGGCAGAAGAGCAAAGATCTAATAAAAAATGGAGAAAGAAATGTGAAAAGCAAGATAAGCAGATCAAAACACTTCAAACGAAAGTTACAGAAACCATTTCTCACAAAAAAGAACAAAAATTGGACTTGACTAAAGTTTTGAATCCAATATCTCGACCAATAACAGCTCATCAATCCCGTGTTACTAATCTTGGCGAATATGAGGAACAAATTAGAAGGCCACATACTTCTATACCAAAAGTCAAATATAGATTGTCAGATCAAGAACAAAACCTGAATTACTCTCTACCAAATCTTTCAAATAAGAAAAGATTTCTTATCAGACCTGCAACAACTCCTACAAGAAAGACAGCCATTTATGTTCCAACAATCAAATTTGGTATGTCTAATTTGACATTACCGAAACATAATTCACCAAACGAAGGTGAAGATGATATTGGTGTGAAATTTTGTATTCCAAATGAGAACTTAAAAAGAGGAAGTAAATCAGCAAGAAGACACAATTGATTTTCCGTTTAAAAATACATTTAATAAAAATAAAGAATCACTATTCGTGAAATTTAGGCATGTGGAACCCTCTTCTGCTCTTTAGAGCGCTGTATTTTATACACAAAGCATCCTATAAACCGAATTAATGTCATAATGGTCGTTGACCACAAAAAGAATGTCAAAAATGGATTGACTTCATTTACATCGGAGATATTCATTCCAAACAAAGTAGCTACTTGAGGAGTAGTAAATATAGCAACCAGTAAAGTGTTGGAAAGCATCCAGAATAATACCAGTCTGGTCCTAAATGCCTTGAAATAATCATCTTGAGAAAATGGTGGGTGGGTATCTTTTTCTGGTGGTTCACTTAACTCTTTGAAGAACAAAGAATATGTTTCATCAATATCACCCTGTTCAACTGGTAAATTCATGGTAGCCATTTGGTTTCCTGATGCATCATGAAACAGCTGTACTTTTGCAGATTCAGTAACTTGATTATCTCCTTTGGTTCCCCAACTGACATCGTGTAAATTACAAACTAGGTTTAAAAAAATGTCTAATACAAGCATAAACCATCAATATGTTAACGAACGAAGGAACTAGCAGTAGATATTGAATAAATGAGGTAATCATATGCCAAGGATCCATGAATATAATTGACGCGGCCCAGTAAATACCAAACGTGGATAGCAAAGATAGGAAAATATCTCTAAATGCAGAGTTTGTAAGAAGTGAAGTAAAGACTCTTTCAGGTGATGATTTTACTACAGCGTTGATAGCCATGGTGATGGTGAAAAAAGTAACATACAGCATCATAATCATTATAATTGCAAACAGTATAAAAGACCCAGTATATAGAATCTTGGAACTCTGAGGTCGATTACCCAATGAAGCGACAAATATCATCACTAGTGAAAACAAGTATAAATATTTGAAGACAATTGTAATTCCAACCCCTGCACCACCGAAAGGATCTGTTTCTCTTTGCGTTACCACACCCATGATTAAAAACGTGAATGTCAAATAAAAGCACCCAATGGCAAACCAATTAAATATCAACACAATAATATTATCTAGTTATGATTATGAATATAATATCTTACAAAGTAGCTGGATAATTATCGTAATTTTTTTCGACAAATCATGTCCTGACCGAAAGATTTGATAAAAGTGAATAATTGCATGTAACCCTGCAAAAAAAGATCCATTTAACCATCTTCTTCGCTGAGATACATATTCAGGAACTGAATCCGGGACGTCGGTTTCTGCTTTAGCTTTCTATTTGTTAGTCAAACTAAACTACCTGAACATATCGTAAGACCCATGATTGATTTCGTTTGGTGACTAGTTCGAAGCACAATATTCTATCCTCTGCCAAGTACATATTCTAGGATGATTAGATATAAATACTCACGGCTATGATTAAATTCGCTCCACCATGCATTTTTTCACCCAAAAAGTATTTTTCTAACGGCCCTTCACCATTTGGTCCATTTAGCAAAGCAGCGTATCTATAAGCGGAAAATGCTCCTGGTAGAACACTGATGAATCCAAAAACAGATTCAAGCGGTTTATCCAAAATATTACTCATTTTGTACTAACTATTAAAAAATCTTGATCACCTCGAAGTTCTGTGCTGCAACCAATGGATTAAGTAATTTCGATCCAAAGATTCCTTGCTCAGCATAAATCTCTCCACAAGCACCACCAACGTGTGGATGTAAATGAAACTCTTTCCAAAGATAGTAAATAGATTTATCAGTTGGCTTGGTTCCAACATCAATCAATATACACACATTCGGCTTCAACAATGGACCAAAAGCATTAAAAAACCACCGATGACTATTAATTTTTTTTGCATTCTAAAGTTTAATTAAACCATTTACAATACCTTTTCCTTCAAACAGAACATTACTTGTATTGGCACAGCATTTGCAGACGGCTCTAAACGATATCAACATAAATAGACAATACTCTTGATACTATAAGAACTATCTAATGACACTTGAGTAGAATATTCAAAAAGATGTGCAGTGACAGGCTTATCTTCAATGGAAGTTTTAATCAATCCTTCTTGATATATCCCCAATAATCCAATCACAGCCAAAGTTTTTGGATTTATTTTCGTTCTTCCATCGGATACGATACAAACCTAACATAAACCTTCTAAAACTTATACCACAACTTTTTTCCAACCATCAGGACCCCAAACTGTGAAAATAAGCTAAAATAATAAATCTCACCATCACTTTTCTTTTTGGAACATAAATGTTGGATATTTCTTTGTAAAGCATTCCAAGTTTTTAAAAATAGATTTTGATCTTCATTATACATTGTTACCACAATAAATATCTCAACTGATTGTGAAACTTCAAATTGTCGTAAACTATAAGTATAAAGATGAATATTTGCAATACCTGAATCCACCTTGTTGAAAGTCATTTGGATCACCTACAACAGCAGAATCTAATATTTTTTAGATATATGAAGAACCAACATCTTAAATGCGTAAATTCAAGTCCCACTCTATTAGTAGTAGCCAAAACTTTTTGTGGAACCGGTACATCAACCACTAAATTTCCAAATTCTGTAAGTGGGATTGTTTGTTTTGTCTTATATCGAAAGAGAGTTTGATTTATTCGTGGCCTATACACTTGAGGTGGTGGGTAATGATATTCCTGTAAATGTGGGGTTTGTATCTGATCATATTGATGTGATTGGTATTGAGTTTGACTGGTGTCAGTCATTGGTATATCGTTTCCAAGTGGTTTCAACACACTGGGAGCTGCCAGGTATTGATTGGATTGATTTAGATAACTATTATCAGTATGAGTTGGAGATGCAAAAGATATGGTTTGGTGGGGTGGATTGAATTGTTGGATTTGTGGAAATCCACCAGGTACATATGTATGAGAAGGCTATTTAAAGCGATTAAATAAATTATTAGGATACTATATCTATATCTGATCGACCAGGTAAATGCATCTGAATCGGTTGAGCAGTAATATCTGAAGAAGGATCATCTGCACATCAGAGATTGATTCCACATTACCATAAGCATACTGCCTTTGATTAGCTTCATATGCCTGTAAATCGTTTTCACCCGAATATAAATGCTCTTGACTTGCAGTATTTGTATTTCTGTTCATGAAAAGTTAAACAAATCGCGTTGAGTTTCTTTACTTCAAAAACCTCAAAAATGTTTCAATAATAATTCAATTTATTTGGATCGTTTCGTAGATTGGTTTCGCCCTGTTAGAATCCACTTGCAATTGTAAAGTCACTTCTTGAAAGATCTCAGATCGACTTGTTTCAACGAATCCAAATTTTGAAAATAAGTTTAAACTGGATTGATTTTTGAATCCAATTTTAGATATCAAGTATTCAACATGAAGTTGAGTAATGGAATAGTCTATCATGATCGCTAAAGCTTCTTGTCCAATACCTTTTCCTCTTGCTTCTTTCTCAGCAATCATAATTTCAATTTCAGCTGTGGATGATGAATCATGATCATTGAAATAAAGATTAATATCCCCTACCATTCCTCCATATATTTCAAATGGTGGAACTCTTTTGGTAGTATCCGGAGACAACAAAATAAAGGTGCATTCTAAATATGACAATTATTGTATAGTTTTGGAAATACTCTGATCATCATTTAGCCAAGATTGTTGCATTTCATATTCTTCTTCCAGTGATAATGGTTCTGAAGCAGTTGTTTCTGATTCATATTATGTACAATTCGATAATTACCTTGAAGAAATGGATCTTTCATCCAATCATGATACGTTAATACATGCTCTTTCTTGTATGGTACCAGAACTACTTTACTGCCTTTAAGGATTATATTTTCATTGATTCGCATCAGGTGGCAAAGAATTTAAACGAATGCAGAATGTGTGTGCCGATGTCACTGTCGAATCCAGTTAAACTGACCATAGAGATGAGTGTAGAATATCATCGGGGTAACCATTACCCCTCAAGTACCCATCCTGTGTTAAGGTCCAAGATAGTTCAGTGACATAGGTAAAACAAATCATTATTCCAAAAATATATTTGTAAGAAAAGAACTAAACTATCTGATGGTAACATGAACTACTGTGTTATTAACACGCTGTTTACAGGAGAGTTCATGGAAATAGATTCATTGAAAAAAGCAACTGAAGGTTATACAAGAAATTTATTTATAGCACCATTTCATCTGTATAGGCAGTCTCTTTTAACCTGTCTCTTCTTCAACCAAAGCCACGACTTTTCCTACTCCTTTTGTTCGTCCTTCTCTAAACAATACCTTTGTTCCCACTTTGATATACTCTGGGTGCTGCATGAACCTATTTCAGCCATTAAAGGTTGCAATTTATTACCGGAATCGAACAATGGCTCGGTCCCCAGTTCGCAATATCTGCTGGTTCATTGTTGTTATCCTGGCAGTTTGTCGTACACCACCACAGTGTAGCATGGCTTGATACCTTTCTTTGATAGTAGTGGAGTGATACAATACAAGAATTTCAGCCTAATTGGGTTTAGTAGAGATAATTGATACGTCAAATTCCATCACTGCTTTTGGCTCTAATGACTTGCCCAACATGACCATTCCCTTCCGTATGCTTGCTCGTTTCACTTTCTTGAGAGCAAAACTTGCTCCTTGACCTGCTGAAGCGCATGGGACGTTCACTCGTTTACGATGGATGGACTTGACAATCGTTGGGACAAAATTTCCCAATGAATCTGGGCCCAACAAAAGAGAATCTCCCACATGCACAATTCCGGACATGATGTTACCACTGACGACCGTTCCCACACCAGGCACTGAAAAAGTATCGGTAATCTGGTACTCCACTGGTGACTTGGTGTCATATTTTGTGCTGCTAGCATGTAACAAGTTGATAAACATTTTCAGCAAATCCAATCCTTCACCAGTCACGTTTGATACCTGGAAAATAGGGCACACCCTGGACTATTAAATGCTAACCACCCATTACCTCTCCGAAACGAATCTACCAGAAGTGATCAAAACGTCACCAGTAGACTTCACAAAGATCGGAATCTTACGACATCCTGATGACTTTAAAATCTTTGTCAATTGATTAATAGTTGTTTCCAAAACATTTGCTGGGCACATATCAATTTTGGTGATGACAATAAATACAGGTACTTGTAAGGCTAAAGCCAATCCCAAATGCTCTATATCATTAATTCAATATTTTAAAAAACCCTTTGTCATCCCAATGATTCCGGCATTTGCACCCACCATCAACATGACGAAATCAGGAGAGCATCCAGTCATACCAAACACTGTAGTTTTCAGGTATTTTTCGTGACCAGCAAGATCCAAAAATGTAACCACCTTGCTATAAGTAATTATAAAATAACTACCTTTGAAGATTGCAAACAGATATCATCCCATCCAATCTTTTGCTTCCCCATCGTAGCATTTACGATATTACCGACAGAGTCAAACCCCATGATTTCATTTCCAACCGAAGATGTTCGACCAGTCTCCATTTCATGTTTGAATCGAAACAAATTAACTCTAGCCTTTCCTCTTCCATCATCCAACACACCTTTGGTCAAAACTCCCAATAGGGTTGATTTTCCAGCATCCACATTACCAGCAACACATATCCGTAATTCAGTCAAATTCTGTACCAATCCTGGACGTTTTCGTATCAGCACATGCGAATAGTTTGATATCTGCTCTTTTGACTCTGATTGAGCTGCACATGTAGTATTCAATACTTGAGTGTTTCTTTTATGGAGTAAAGTGATATCTGCATCCAATTCATCAGCAACTTTTTTAACATTATTGAAACAAGATGAGTAATCGATTTTGTTTAGAAACATAGAAGTTCCATCATCTAGATTGAGTGTATCAAGATAGTACCTTCTAATCCGATTTCGAATATTGTTTCTCCAAAGTCTTGGTACAACTTATCACTGATGAGGTCTTTTAAAGCATCCTTATCGTTTAATATTATATCCTTTTGGTAAGAATAAGAGACAAAACCTTTAGAGTAGCAGAAGGTGTAATTTCTTTATGAGAATGTAAATTTAAAGAAGAAGCCAACTCCATAGCAAGAGCATTAGCGTCTTTTGATGATATTCCGTAGTCCATCAGATTGATTTTTTCAATAACTTGGCAAAGGTTTTATTTTATGTGCATTGTCTATGTATGATTCAGTCGATTTTGCCACACGATCAAAATTCTGTTGTGACTCTATCGATCAATGAAACAATTCTAAAACTAAGCTTTAGTGCATCAAAAGTATCGTAGATTTAGTACGAATCTACTCTCATTGCTACTTCAAAATTTGTTAATTTGTATTCAACTTCTTTTAGATTAACTTGATCTGTCGTATCTAGAACTAACAAATTGATCTGATGTTTCTGGAATAAATTTTACATGTTTTATTCAGACAAAACTTTGGCCTTGGAAGGCTTCTTACCAAGTTTCTTCTTGTTATTAGTATTAGTATTGTTAGCATGTTGGTTGTCAGATCCAATTTTTTCCATGTCCACCTTTTGTAGTTGAATACGTTTATTAACCGAGAACTGAGGTTTTGATTTCTTGCTGTTCAACTTTTTGTCCTTTCCATTTTCACTTGTAGTTGGTTCTACTTTGGCGTCACTGGAATCGTCAGTCACTACAGTAGTTTTTGGTTGATTATCCAAAGTCTCTTCTAAAAGATCTACTTGGGTGGATTGAGCGGATATCGAATCTAACCATAAATACTTTGTCAAACAATTACCTGATCTGCTTTGACTTGAAACAGTTTCTGGTACATCGTGGTTTAAAAAGTTGATACTATCACTAGATGGTTTTTGGTGTACAGGCTCAAAAGACTCCATTGATTCAACTGGAGAAACAAGTCCAAAGTTTCCAAATTTAGGTACTGTTACTGGTGCTAGTAGCCGATCCACCAAATTTGATACTTCTTCAAAAGTAAGGTAAGTATTTGGGAATGTTTCTGCAGAACCTGCCACTAATTCGGTGTAAAGAATCGTTGATAATTCGATATGATCTTCCAGGCTGAAAAAAGTAAGAAATTGTTTAGCATGAGTGAAAGCTATGATAGTTGAGTGAAAGATAGGTCATCATTTGTTGGTTTAAAAAACACTTACGATCTGTCCGAACCACTTAATTGGGCTTTTGCAGCTGCCAATGCATTGAATTCTGTCTCATTAATTGGATGGGCACCAATTAAACTATTGATCGGTAAACTAAATGCATAAGTGAATCTTGCAACAGCTTGAAGTTGTTTCTTTTGAGTTTCCTAGCAATGAAAACAGGAATGAATTACCTTTTCAATAGCAACGACAGCTGCAAGTTCAGTCTTTTTTGATTCCATGAATGCCAATTGAGTTGCTTCAGCTTGAATATTAGCCTAAATAGAAATGAGTAACAATAATTTGTACATCATTTTCGATGACGATAAATTGCTTCAAGAGTTCTTCAAGTTCTTTAATACAAGCTGTGACTTCAGGTCTTCTTTGAATAGTTTCTAATTGATCATTATTTAATTCTGATTTATCAAGAGCTTCATATTTTTCGATTTTAGTCTTTTTATGAGTAGATCAGTGATTACCAATCGTTTACGTTGAGTTCTTAATCTTTTGTTTATCATTTCTACAGCTGGACTTCCCAAGACAGTAGAATCAGTCAAATCGGTAGTAATATTTTGGTTCATTTAAAAAGTGAAGAAACGAAAAAATGAAATTAAAACATTTTCAAACACAAACGACAATTGGTTGATGTTACCAAGAATCCATTGGGAAATCAACAACTTTTACCCATTTAATTGATACAGTTGGGTAATATCATACAATAAATGTTTATTATATAATAACTGTTTATCATATAATAAATGTTGTAAAATTCATGTTTATAAATTAATGGGAAACTCTCATTGATTGAATCCATTTTTATTCATGTTGCTAGTTAAACCGCATTCACGTTCTCATCTCATCCGTCATCACGAGGTTCAAATCTTCTCTTTTTTATCTCAAATGGACCAAAAATATGAACCTGTTCGTAACGATATTAGAGCTATCTTGAAAAAAGATGGCTACGATGATGGCCATATCGGACCTGTATTGGTTCGTTTGGGTTGGCATGCTAGTGGAACTTATGACTCAAAATCTAAAAGTGGTGGTATCACAGTCTAATATCTTAATACTAAGGTATCTTGCTTGCTTTTTAATTATATATAGGTTCTAACGGTGCTACTATGAGATTTAAACCTGAATCTACTGATGGTGCTAATGCTGGTTTGGAACATGCTAGGTAAGACTATTTTACTCTGCCAATTCTTGGAATATTAACACTTCATTTTAACCAATTTACTTGATTCTTCCACTTCAATTTCTCATTATTTTTAGAGCTTTCCTTGAACCTATCAAGCAAAAACACCCTTGGATCTCTTATGCAGATTTATGGACTTTAAGTGCATGTGTAGCTATTGAGGCTATGAACGGTCCAAAAATTCCTTGGAAGGGAGGTCGATCTGATGTAAACCCAAAGGCTGCACAAGCTCAACCTGCAAAAGTTATCCCACCAAATGTAAATATTTCTCCCTTTAATGATTTAGGGTAGATTACCTGATGCTGCTCAAGGTGCTTCTCATGTCCGTGATATCTTCTACAGTAAATGGAACGTATTTGATGGTTAGGAATGGGATTCAATGACCAAGAAATTGTTGCACTTTCTGGAGCTCACTCACTGGGCCGCTGCCATACTGATCGTAGTGGTTTCAGTGGTCGTATGATTTATTTGTTTTCTAATTGCAATAGCATGGACTCACACTCCAACCAGATTTTCCAACCAATACTTCATTCTATTGTCCACTTTAGAATGGAAGGAAAAGAAATGGGATGGTCCAAAACAATATGTTGATGAAGATGATGAATTGATGATGTTGCCTTCAGATATGGCATTGATTTGGGATCCAAAATTCAAAGTATTTGTTGATTTGTACGCCAAGGATAAAGAAGCTTTCTATCGTGATTTCGCAATGGCTTTTGCAAAGTTATTGGAACTGGGAGTTACTCGCCAAAAGATTTAATGGATGCCAATTAAAATCATATGTTTTAAATCAGCGTCTAATAAAAGTACTCGCTGTTCAATTACTGGTCTTATTATAACAAATACTAATTTATGAGCTACTTAGAACATCATTCAATTGTAATGGTATCTTAAGTATTTTGGGATACTAAATTTTTACCTTAAACAATTCAATGAACGAAACTACCTTCGATCATGAATTCTTTCCTCCATCTCAACCATCAAATCTCGACAGGAATTCAATCAGCATATTAGAAACTAAAGAAAATAATTCAAAAGGAATTGAAAATACTACTGATCCAACAATCGAACAATTACAACTTCAGCTTCACAGTTATAATAAAATACAACAACTACAAGATAAAATGATATCAAAGAATCATTCTAATCAATATGATCTGGTCTTGACACGGTAATTCTATTCTATTCCTAATGACATTCACAGTTGGAGACAAAAAGTACTACAATTGATGATTGAAAATAAGTTTATGGAAAAAGAATATACAGAAACGATAAATAAATTGATTTTAGAAAATAAGGAATTGAAGGATAAAGGAACGATCAAACAAATAACAAAGTTGGACGCTTCAGATGAAAAGCACTATAAAGATGATTTAACATCTGAAGATATCATTTCAATGGAAATGCTGAAAAAAGATTTAATATCAAAAGATAGAGAAATATCTATACTACAAGAAGATTTACAATCAAAGGTGGATGAGATCTATAGATATCAAGAAGAATTGAAATCAAAAAATGCCAACATCAATGAATTACAAGATCATTTGCATTCAAATCAAACTCAACAAGATACAATGTCAAATCAGATTCTTGAACTACAATCAAAATTGCAATTTAAAGAGTCACAACTAAAAGAATTGAACAGTAAACTGAATGAACAGAATCAACAGATAGTGGAACAAACTCAAACGATTTCAAGATTGACATCTGGATATAACCCAACCACTTCTGCTTCCCCATCAAATCATACTCAGCAACAAAATATAAACCCAACTTTACAAGATGTTGTACATCAACAAAAATCAAAATTGATTGAATGTTTAGAAAATCATATCCAATCCATCCAACACAAACTTATTGATTTCCATACACATCAAGGTGAAACGAATGAGAATACAAATGATTGGAGTGATCAAAACAATTTCTTACCAAAACTTTCCGATAATAAATCAGAGTCTAATGAAGTGAAAACCATTGTCGAATTGGAGAATCATGTGGAATTGCTAAGAAAGGAAATCAATCGATTAAGTAGAGTAGAAGAATTAGAACTAGAATTACGCATATTACAATCACAGATGTGTAACAACTCAAAAGAAAAAAACGATACCAATGAAATTACAGTATTAAAAACTCAGATTGAAGATATGCAACAAAAGACAATCAAATGGAAGAAGCAAGTCAGTGTTGAATTTTCAAAACAAAACAAAATGATTTCCAATCAACAAAATGAAATTGACGAGTTAAATCAAGAGATTGAAGAATTAGTTATTGCATTGGAAAATAAAGCTGAAAAATACAATGATTTAGAAGCAAAGCTTATGGATGTAATCGATCGTAGTGATGAAGATATGACAGAATTAAGAAATGAAATATTGGATTTACAATCACAATTGGAATCGAAAAATGATTCGTTATTATTTGATAGAAATGTGTATATGAAGGAAAAGGTTAAAGAAATATCATCCAGAATGTAAACCACATATTGAGTTGATCATGATAGGTTGAATGAAATGAATGGTTGGATCGAAACTTTTCTTGAAAAATTCCAAACTCATCAACGACTATTTGAACAAAGATTTACATTTTATAAAGATAGATTGGAACTACATCATGGTAATTTATTGAATTAACAAAAGCTGTTCATCATTCACATAGTATAAAACTAGATCGTTTATCAAAAGAAAATGATTTGTATCGGTCCGAAATTGTTCAATTACAAGTGGATAGAAAGATGTTATTAAATGAATTTTTGCAACAAAATATTGGTTTGACTTTTATTTTTAACAATAGTGAACCAAACTGTTGCTGAAGCAAATAGTAGCCAGGCTTGGTAAAGTAATCGAACTTAATATTTAGTAACCAATCAAACAAATCACTTGAACGAAGCCAAGTAGATAAAGGGAGCATGTCACATAACGGTATAGATTCCAATTCATATCCCAAAACGAATTCTGATAGCACCGAAAAGTTGATAACGAAAAACTATTTTGAAACTGATTCTACTCTGCCTAAATCAGCTGGATCGATTCCAGATTTGAACAATCATGATGGGGGTTGCAGAAAGATTACCAGTAATACTTTACCCATTGTACCCATTGTGAATAAGCCAAATTCAAGTGCCGGTGCAGTGCCAAATTGCGTTAGTCAAACAGTTGTTGATGGGGTTATGATTGAAAGTGACTCAACAGATTTGGCAAAATTAAAGGTGTTGAGTGACATCTCTAATACCCTTTTAAAACTATAAATTAATTTAATAAAGTGATTATAAAAGAGAAGTTTGCATCAATTCATGAATGTAAAATGACACTGATGTACTTTGGTGTAGATACGTGTGTACGAACTGCAGGGAAAGACATGACAGGAATGGAATCTTGATTTATTCGGATAGTTCAATCGAGCATACGGATAAACTCAGTTGAATTCATAGAAGGAAACATGCACAACTTCACTTCTTTCTTTAAACAATTGAATTCTATAAAGTGCAAGTCCTTTCAATGTTACTTAAACACGTATTATCAGAGCACATTAAGTTTATTATATTAGATATGATCCTTGCATTTGTGGACCACAATTTTAACTAACGCTAACAATCAATCGTCCTGCATTCTTGGGACTGATATTACAAGATATTCCCAATGATAGAATATAGTTTTTGAGATGTTGTCTCAGAATACTCGTGCCAGACTCTGAATGTAAACCTTTACCAGTAATGATAACAACCTTTTTTACAGCGGGTAGAATAGGTGCAATAAACTCTCTGAAATTCTTTTTTGCATCAATAGGAGTCAAACAATGAAAATCAAACAGAATTGTTCCGTCAAAAGATTCTACTCCCATCGAACCGACAGAATGTATCTTTTGATGAATGGTAAGTCTTGCTTGTTCACGAGCACTTTCCAATTCTTTAATTACTGTATTTAATCGAGTTCTCACATATTTTGATTTCGCATCGTCAGATCTATCAATACTTTCATCCAGTTCTTCTCTTAAACTCTTTTCCTTGTCTTGAAGCAACCATACCTGTTTTCTTGCAGAGTTGAATATCTCTTGATTCTCTTCCAAAGTTAACGTTACATTTTCTTCCCTAACTTTGAACATCGCCATATTGAAGAGTGCATCAAAGACTTTTACCATATCGAAATTATTCGCCATAATCAAGTTTGCTGCATAAGTTTTGATTTGATAATTGTTGAGTTGAAGAACAGAACCAAATTCCACCAAACCTGGTACTCGATCATCTGCAACATGTGAATGCAACAACTTTTCGATTTTAAGTTTGTCAATGGCCTTTCGACAGAGAAAGCAAGTAGGGTTCGTACGGAGATCTTCCCCTTGTAAATCGGGATTGAGCCAACGTGTGAGGTCCATTGCACAAATCGCATGACCACAAGGTAGAATGAAAGCATATGAAGAGTCGTCAAAATCTTTCCATTCATTCATGCAACCAGGACATGAATTTCTGTTGATACAGACTTCTTCAGTGATAGTGATACATTGTTTCAAAGAGTACTGTGGTTGCTCTTGAGGTTTTCTTTTCTGGTTATTGTCTTTTCGCTTCTTTTTTGAAACAATTGTAGGGGGGATAAATGAGATGGTAATCTTGGCTTTTAATGCGCGTTCTCGATAGTTTCTGAATTGAGTTGTATCAGATGAAGGTAAATATTGACTAAACATTGCCTCAAACGTATCACATTCTTCGATAATAGAGTTTGCAGCTTCTTCAGAGAGTGCTTCCGCTCGTTTAATATTTCTTTCAAGTCTTTCAAGAGCAGGTTTAGCTAACAAACAAGCAGCACTCTTGCAAACTTCTTTGAATCCAAGGACAAGATTAGGTGCAGCATTGCTAAATAAATTAAGATTTTGCGCTAAAGAGTATTCCTCAAAGACAGTTCGAGCGTCCTCTTCATCATTAGTTTCCTGTGCACGACAAAAATAACATTCTGCTCTTTTCAAAATAACTTGCAGGCTAGAAACTTCAAGGTCTTCAGATTGTCCAGAGACAGTTATACTGTCAATAATTTTAGTCAAAAGTCGAATGGCCTGCTGAAATTTTCGTTCCTGATAGAAGGCCAAAGAATCCGACCAATATTTCTTCATCGAAAGGTTTGGACGTGACCAAGAACGATCATTCCGAATAGAAGCCAATCTGATTGCTTCATTAAGTGCTATACGCTTTTGACTATCCTGCACGCAGTTAAGCTCATGCTCACTTGCTTTTTTGCAACCGTCAGAGCAAAAATAACGTGCTAAGCAATGCTGGCATTTGTCTTCTGCATATGAATTACAATTTTCACATTTCATCAGTTTGAATTCTTCAATCTTTGTAAATACTTTCACCCAACGATCAGAATGGCGGAATCTACAAGAATCGCCTTTTTTACACCCATATCCACCAGGTATACCATAAAACATACATGGTGGTATTCCTGATTCGAAATAATCCTTGAATGCAGAGTCCCATAACTCTGCCAAGCATTTCCACCATGGGGGCAACTGGTTCACAGATGTTGGTAATACATCATATTTATAATCCATCCAAGGCCAATCACGTAATGCATCATCCCTCAAACTGTCCAGTAAACAATAGGCTGCTATGCTTTCAAGATCCATTCTTCTATTTCCAGCTGCAACTTTACTATCAATTTCCATCGCCGCAACTGTCCCTTCATCATATTTATACGATGCGTAGGATGGTAGTAAAGGAGGTAAAATTGTTCCGTATGTTTTCCAAAGCAATGCCATGGATAGAAAAATATCAGGTACACCAACCATGTATGTAAGACCTCCTTCCAAGTGTTTCCAATCATTCCCTTCCTTCCCTCCAGATGTTAATACAAATAACTCCATTGCTAATGAGGCAGGATCATGCCACGTGAAGGTGGCATTCTCCAAATTGTTCTCGGATGGGTAGACTAGTGTCAATTGTGATCCCGGATTCACTTTAAGTAGATTAGAACCAACTTCTCTTCCTCTTGCATCCATTACTTTGGGAGTTTCATCTAGTAATAAAAAGGCCATTTGGTTTTCACGAGGCCTTTGACATTCCCATTGTCTTGCTGCCAGGTTAGGGGGTGGTTGAATCTCTTGTTCTACTGGGATAACATTTATATTTTTACTTTTAAGTGATTTTGGGGATCGCTCACCATCAAAAATAACCGCAACTCTATTTCTGGGTAATATACTATGAATCTACCCATTAAAAAAACGTAAATTCACCCTTCCAGTTTTCCCATTCATGGCAGTTGTTGCAAGACCAACGGTTTCTACCATGGAACCAACTATAATTTAGTTAAATGGACAATACCAGTTAGCGTGAGATAATGATTCATCCACTTGTTTAGTTTTCCTAGAATCCAATAGTAAGGATCATGTTTTGCTTCAGCAGGAACAGATTTTTTGATGAAAGCGAGAACTGTGTTTGATTCTCCCACAGCGTCAAATGGAGAGATACCAATATCATTCAAAAGGTATTCAACGCATTCGACTGAACCATTCTCACACGCATAGCTTAAACAGCTACTCCCATTATCCATCTTTTTGTTCACATCCACTCCTTTGGCAATTAGATACAGGGCAATATCCTTTTGGTCTGTGTAGCAAGCCCATATTAATGGAAACCCAATTTGAATATCAGCACCAGCCTCTTCAACCAAATATTTTACAATATCTAAGTGACCTTTTCGACATGCCCAATCAAGACATCTATATTGAGTACCACTCGAGACAATAGTGTTTACACCAACTTTATTGACAAGTTCTTGAACTACAGACAGATCTGGGAGAAAACTACAAGCCAGAAATAGTTTATCTTTGTTGTTTAATGTAGTATATAGTGGTAAATCATCCAATGTAGGAGGTCTATCGGGTATTACACCATAGTCATTAAATCCAACTTTGTTCATGATGCTTACTCGCAAGCTATCAGGACATTCGTTCATGCAAATTAGAACGGCCGTTGTCATTCCAACATTAGACGCAGCAGAGTAAACTGTTGGCTGCCCTGGAGGAGGAAGCTTAATATCGCTTCCGTAGGCGGACAACTGCATGTTTGTTAAGTTGCTATGCTCTTGTTGGAAAGTATTCATGATTTAGTCAAGAAAAACCCTGTAAATAAATTACACTACACTGGCGATGAACATGACAGAATGTTACTTTCACTTCAATTCGCACCCGAAATGTCTCTTACTTTTAGTCAGAGTTGGTTTCCAAAACAAAGCTAAAATCTTTTATGATCATGGTTTGGAAGGGATGATATACATTACATTTTGAGTCTGTGATTATAACTTTTAATAATTAATATAAAGTGTGTTTTATTCCTCCTTTTGTATAAAGTATTCTGTTATTCTACCTGCCGACCCTGAAGGGTCAATCAAGGGTCTGATATCGACCATCAAAGAGTCAGTCGGAGCTCATGCCCACTGTTAACCAACTTCCCTGATGGGATTATACTTCCGATACGACCTATCGGAAAAGATCAGCGCAGGTTCGAAACCGCGTAAAACCAAAGTAATTACTGAAGTAATCATCAGTCGGAATTGAATACTCTGAGTCGAGTGTTCGATTCACGACGGGTCGCACCATGTTTCTCTGACGAGGGTTCATGGCTCGGCTGCTCCCTTTAGGGAGTTTTTTTGTATTTCGATGGTATTGATCAGTATGCCATTATCGATTACAAACTAAGTCTTCAATAAAAATCTTAGTTTCGAAATTTTAGAAGAAATATATTGAATGATGGAATTTGTTGTGCACAAACAAACATGTGAACAACATTTATATACCAATGCAGAATATATTAATCCAAAAATACTAGAACTGCTCTCAGATACGCTGGTATGATACATTAACAAAAACACTAGAACTGCTTTCAGATAAGGCTGGTAGATGATATGTAATTCGTTTCATTTTAATCGTTGAATATTTCAATAACTGATCAATTCCTTTTTGTAATGAATGACACAAATGTATAATATATTAGTATGTTGGTGATAAATAGATAAAAATGATAGTTAAACAGTAATTGATTCTGAACCCCAGTCTATGGTATCACCTTCCTCTTCAAAATCTTCAGGATCATAAATGACTCTATAATGTTAGTTATAAATAGTATACCTTATTATTAAAGAGCAAGAAGGACAGTGAGCGACTTCATCACCATTAACTAAATCTTCTCTTGATATTTGAAACTTGTCACCACATGGACAAGGAAAGTAATAAATTTCTTCGTCTTCATTGTATTCAAAATCCTCTAATTCAATTTCATCATAAAAAGATGTCATTTGAATTGTTTGAAAAAAAAGGTTAAAAAAAGTGCCACAAGAAATTCAATGGTAAGGAAAGTTGAATATTTAATAGCCAATCAAAAAAGATTTTGAGTGAATAGAATAAAGTGAATAGTATTGAGTGAATAGAATTGAGTGGATAGAATGTAATTAATAAAGGGATCTATTTAAAGAAAAATAGTAGCTAATGACTCGAATGAGTCAAATTTATACATACTTACTATTATGTCAGATGAACAATATCTAATTATACTGAATGATGGAGTAGGTAAAACTCTCATGGCCAGTAAGTTGATACCAAAGTAATGGTCCCAGGTGGCTCTTGAACTGAAGGCGGATTATGGCTCAATGTCCAAACTTACTTGCTCTTCACTTCTTTCCTAATGAACTTTTGGTCTATATCCTTACTATTCCTTTGGGGTACTTTATGTTAATACTAATCCTTAGTTTACGCTCAAGGAAGTAAAAAGATTGGTGAGACTTTTAGAGTTGATGGTTTTCTGTCTAATGATGGTCAAAACACTATTGTTAGTATACAATCCGCTGGTACTGGGTAAGTTCTTGTTTATTAATATTAGTTGGACTGGTTTAGGATATGGTGGTGCTGATATGGCTAGTGTAAAGGGTTATATTATAGCGTTCACCGATGCTGCTGGAAAAGTGGTAGTGACTGACAATAAACCTGTTCCTGCTGGCTATGGCATGCCAGTGTATAATCCTAAACAAACTTCAAAAGTCATCCCTTTGGCCGTTACAAAAGAATCTTGGGCTAAAATTGCCTTTTCTGTGCAAATACCTGTCCAAGGTTTTGATTTCAAGTTCACACCTACTTCTGAATTCATTTACGCTTTTGGAAACGATAAAGCAGCTCAGTCTGATCAACCTTCAAAAGCCATTTTCCCTAAACATTCTGGTGCAAATAGAGGTTCCTTGTCTGCGTTAGATTTTACCCAGGCCCTGAAAGGAAATGGTCCCACGGTTGTGACTACAACGGATAGCAATCAACCAATATTGTCTCTACCGAATCCTAACGACTATCAAACTGTAATTTTAATTCATGGTTACGTGATGGTATTTTCCTGGTTACTTTGTCCATTTATTGGGTATATCAATCATATTTAACCATTTCAGGATTTTCATTGCCAGATACTTGAAACATATTTTGGGAATTTGGTGGTTCCGATTGCATTGGATAATAATGACCATTGGTGTTGGTTTCGGATCTCTTACTGGGATCATTTTTATCTACTTGTACAAATCCCCTCCACATTTTTCTTCATCAACGTCCCTTCATCCAGTATTATTCTCGAATTAATGTTTTAGTTGTTCGGATTGATTATTTCCATCTGTTTAATAATTCAAATCATATTGGGTGTAATTGCTGATAAAATGTGGTCACCAGAACGTACCACGATTCCTTGGTGGGATAAAGCTCACTGGTGGTTGGGAAGAATTTGTTTACTTATTGCAATTGTGAATATTACTTTGGGATTCCTTTACTACAACGAGCAATATGCTGGTTACCCAATAGTAATGATAATTTTGACTGCTCTTGTTTTGGTTGGTGGAATTGGAATGATGGTATACGGACAAGTCACGATTGGACAGAAACATGACATGAAAGAGGAAGAAACTAGTTTAAATAAACAATTGTAGTGCTTTTAACCTATACGATCTTCAATTATTTTGAATAGATGTAATGAGAGCCATTGTAATTGGTGGTATTTATAGAGAGATTGAATAGACGACATTAAGCGACAGTCTATAAATGATAGACTTTTTCACTCCCTTCAAATGATTGTATGGTAATTGATTCAGTATTTACTTGTTTGATGTTTTGCGCGTGTGATGAAAATTTCAACAAATTCTTCCAAACTGGATTCAAGAAGCTGGCAAAGAGATACACCAAAGAAAAGGTTATAATCTTTAATATTAACAATCATTAGGTATGATCATCATATTCTTTGATAATTAGGTACTGATCAACTTATAGTAACTGAAAGGGTGCTTACTGTTGGCTTGATGGACATTAAAACTGTTAAAGAAAACGAACAATTAAACTTTTCTGAATCTTCCGACGGTCCTTCTCTGTGGGATACTATGACTTCTTGGGTTTCTCCAAAAAAGGTTTTGTCTGAACTTGACTTATTTCTAGGTAACTATTCTCATTGAACCTTATTTATAAATAAAAGGTAATATCATTCAACTCCTTATTCATTATAGACTCCTTTACAAAAGCCAAGATCCATGTCTTTTTCTGTCGAATCCAAACCAAAAACAATAATGCGATCATCATCAACTTTGAATTTAAAACCGGATTCAATTAATCATACTGATTCAGCACCCTTTTCAGATAAATTTAATATCGATTCTAATCAATTGGAATCAAATCCATTGATGGAATTGGCTATTCAAGCTGAAGTTGCAAATTCACTACATGAACCTGTTATTATGAAAAATAAATTATCTCGGAATAGCATCCATGAACGAGCGGATGACATGACTTTTAGAATTCAGGATCAGTTAAAGGAAACTATTCCAGATGAAGATATCAATAGTCATCACAAATCGTCAAACAATCAGTCTCCTTCTCCTTTTGAGACAACTTCTCCAATCGGTTCGAATACATTAATTAATGTTTAGAAAAAAAATTAAACACACCAAATAATGAATCATATGAATCTACCTATTTCCAAAAAACTCCCACTAAACCTGTTCTATTACATACACTATCTGAATCAACTATAACTTATTCACCAGATGTGGATATCTCAAATGAAAGTTTCATACAAGATGTGTCCTTTTATGATGGTACTTAAATGTTTTACTTATTGTAGATGGTTTCGATGATGAGATTTCAGATTTCAATCAAACGGAATTCAGCAGTGATGCCGTTACTGATCCTGCATTGAATACACATACATCAATGTTAAATGATATCAATATGGACAATAAATCTCAAGGACTATTTGACAGAACAGAGCAACTATTGGAACGTGCTGAACGAGAACGATCCACTAGTGTCAAAAGAATTGACGAATCACCTTTGTTGTCGAAATCCAATAATGTTTTGCTACAAACACCCAAACCAAATCAGTTTAGTAGAAATTTGGCTTCTCCTTCCACACCACCTTCTGTAGAAATGAAGTCATCGGCAACCCAGACACCAACTAAACCGCATAATGATATAGAAAAAAGCCCATCTGTAGCAACAAGTATGAATACTGAAGGAAAAGAATTTAACTCAATTCGTTCAAATGTTACTCCCGTTAAAGAAACTATCCATACAGGTATCTTTTAGTCATTTTTATTCTACTTCTAGACGAGCATTATAGTAGATCTGAGGTTACTGAAGTTGAAGATGGGTTGGAAGCAGAAATCATTTCTGATAATTATCACAGCATATCAAACGAAACCTTCCCTAGTTCTCCATACAAAATGAATCCCCAATATGTCCCCATGAGTTCTTACGGTAATGGTATCCAATCTGTCGCTCCATCACCATTAAAGTCAAATGTCACCCCAAAAGTGCATAAAGTTGTGGAAGGGTTAAAACGAAATCAAAATCAGCACGTGGAATTTGATCCGTTGATTCCTCAAGATTGGATGATGTCATTTGAATCTCCCACCACCTCAAAATTACCTGAACATGGGCATCATGCACCAACACCACCAGTATCTTTACTTGATACCTTTGAACCAATGGCTTCTCCAAAGTCTGCCATCAGATATAGTCAGCATGATGTGGATAAGCAATTGCAAGCACTTCGAGCCGATGTAATATTTTTCATTGTATTTATTTTTACTAGCTTGAGAATCAGTTAGGGTTGGCACAACAAGAAATTTTGGAGTTGTCTATGAAAAATCGAACGTTGGAATCAGACAAAAAGAAGATGATGCGAACGTTAAGTGAATGGGAACTGGCTATCCAAAAAATGATGAGTAAAACTTTAGTAAACTTAAATTTTTAGATGACCGTGAACTTGAAGTTAAAAACGCCAATAAATCTTACGAGACTCTGAATGCCAAGTACTTGGACCAAGTTCGTCAAACTGATAATGTAAAAGGTGAATTGGATTCGCAAACATTGAATTTTAAACAACTTCGAGTCGATTTTGCTGATCTTCGAGAGGTTTGGAATTTGCAATTAATCAATTTAGGTTAATAGCTCTTTACGGGATACTTGTACAAAGCTAGAGGAAGATTTACAGAAATCAACAGTTAGATTTGATACTTTAAGAGAACATGCAGAATCAAAATTGGAAGAGTAAATAGTTTAAATTAACTCATCAATAGGGCAAATGTGGAAATTGCTAAAGTTCAAACTCAATACGAAAAAGAACTAGTTGCTAGTCGTGCCAAGATAAGTCGTTTAGAATGTCACAATAATACTTTGGAAAGACAATTGGAAGGAAAAATTCAAGAAAATCTAGAGTTGATTCGTATTTGTGATGGATTAGAACGTCAATTGATTTAATTTGCTTTTCATTCATTCCATATTTCATAATGGAGCAATAAATATTTTGTTTTAAATCTCAAAGTAAATGATTGATCATACCATTTTCTCAATCCCCGGAATCCATAAGACTTAAAGAAATGCAAGATATGTAGTAGTACCATACAATGGGAGGGTAAAGCGATTTATTGTATAGTAAATCAGAATACAACAAAATAAATCAACGACCATACTAAACCAATTAAAATCATACTCTATAAACCTTTTGAAATTCCCATTCTCGATTATCCAAAGGACATACCTGACGAGTTTTCAACCAACGACTTATACAATGAAAATGAAATGCATGCTAATCCAATGTTAAGTTTAAGATTGAAAATTACATTGCAAATTCCCCATGCTACTGTACATTCTTCTGTTGTAGCTGATCCTTGATTGGCTTGACATTCAATACATAAATCCATAATATGGTTTCTACAAATTGCACAATTATCTACTTGAATATCTATCATATGATGAGTACTATTCTGATTTATAAAATTGATTTTGATGGTTGATCGTTTTAGATCTTTTGATTGGTATCTTACCCCAAGACCATAATGCTACAGCATTCCACTACATCATTAAAGGATATGTTCATTGGTTTACTTTCTTAACTTGAAATCGTTTTTGTTCATCTACCTCCATTGCTGACATCTTTGATATTTGAAGAAAATTTTCTGTATGAAATATTTGGGTGTCAAATTGGACTAGATATCTAGATGTAACAAACACTCTTTTGATCTATGTTAAAATAAACTTGAATGAGATGTAGAAAATGAATTTTATTAAAACAGACCCACAACTTTTCCCTCATCGTCAAGATCAACGTCAAAGAAACATGGACGGGTACTTAAACCAGGCATAGTTTGCATATCACCTAGAAGCGGATACAAAAATCCAGCACCAACACTTGCTCGGATATCCCTAACTGGCACAGTGAAACCAGTTGGCACATTCTTTAACTTTGGGTTGTGAGATAAAGAGAGATGAGTTTTTGCCATACAAATTGGTAATTTGTCAAACTTTTGACGTGTATAGGTTTCGATTTTAGATTGTGCAAGTGGTGACAATTCAATACCATCTGCTCCGTACATTTCTTTACAAATAATTTCAATCTTTTGTTCAATGGTCAAATCAAGATCATACAAGAATTTGAAATCATCAGGCTTTTGTTCACCACAAGCTTTGACAACTGCATTTGCCAAATCGACAGCACCTGCACCAGCCTTGGCCCAATGTTCAGCTGGGACAGCAGCGGAAGCACCTGCTTTGATAGCGGCTTCACAAACTGCTTGGATTTCGGCATCAGTGTCTGTACTAAAACGATTAATGGCAACTACAACTGGCACTCCAAATTTCTTGGCGTTTTGAATGTGTTTTACGAGATTAGCGGTACCATTCAAAGCCAAATCAACATTCTCTTGGAAGTAGACTTCTGATAATGGTCTACCAGCAACAACTTCTGGGCCACCACCGTGCATTTTCAAGGCTTTAACCGTAGCAACCAGAACAACACAGTTTGGCACCAAGCCAGAGTAGCGGCATTTGATATCAAAGAATTTTTCCATTCCAATATCTGCACCGAAACCTGCTTCGGTAACGACAAAACCTTTTTGGCGGGTTTCAAACTCAGATGTTCCAACCAATTTAAGACCAATTCTATCGGCGAGAATAGATGAATTTCCATGAGCAATATTAGCAAATGGTCCAGCATGGACGAAAACTGGAGTACCTTCTAATGTTTGCATCAAATTTGGTTTGATTGCATCCTTCATCAATACAGTCAATGCACCTCCACAACCAATATCATCACAAGTAATTGGTTGACCACTCTTGCTGGATGCAATGGTCATGGCTCCCAGTCTTCTTCTCATGTCCTTCAAGTCGGTGGTCAAGGCAAGCACTGCCATAACTTCACTAGCAACAGCAATATCAAAACCTGTTTCGCGTATATGACCTTTTTCTTGTGGGCCATGGCCAACAGTAACACGACGTAAAAATCTATCATTGGTGTCTATAACTCTCTGCCAAGTAATAGTAGCAGGGTCAATATCCAGTCTTGCAAACGCACTCTGCTCTTCTGGGGTTAAATCCTCTGGATTGGTTTTGGTAATTCCAAGTTTTTCCAGTCTTTTGAACATAACTGGAGAAAATTTACGAACTCCTTTTTTTGAAGGAGTCAAACGATCAAAAAGAGCTTTGTCAGATTGAGTTGCTTCATGGAACATTCTAGCATCACTAAAGATTTTAGTAATATGTGACTATTACATTGCAGCCGCGAGCAAATTGTTTGCAGCAGTAACGGCATGGATATCTCCAGTTAAATGCAAGTTAAACTCGTCCATAGGGATAACTTGTGAGTATCCACCACCTGCAGCACCCCCTTTAATACCAAAAGTAGGTCCCTGAGATGGTTGACGCACACAGGCAATAGCAGGAATCTTTAAATGTGCACCTAAAGCCTGAACTAACCCAATTGTGGTTGTGGATTTTCCTTCACCTAGTGGAGTTGGTGTAATCCCAGCAACTACAACGTAGTTACCATTTTGACGATGTTGAAGTCTCTCCAACACTGAAAGTGCAACCTTAGCTTTTGTTTGACCGTACAAATCAAACTCACTTGGTAAAAGTCCGAGCTCTTTTGCAATTTTCTTCACTGGCTTTGGAGTTTGAGCCATAGCAATCTCAATGTCACTGTTGAAAGTTAGATATGCAACTTGTACCTTGGAACTGGATTCATTAAAATTGGATGAAGATATTCAACAGGCTCAACAGTTCCATTAATTACGCTTTGGGCACTTTCCACAGTGTTTTCCAATAACATTGCAACAGTCATTGGTCCAACACCGCCTGGAACAGGAGTAATTGCAGAGGCAACTTCTTTGACAGTATCAAATTCCACATCACCAACCCATCTGTAACCAGCTTTTTTGGTGTCATCTGGGATTGCATTTGTGCCAACATCAATTACCACGGCGCCGTGTTTAACCCAAGAAGCCTTCACCAAGTTAGGGACACCAACTGCGGCAATGATAATGTCTGCTTCTTTGACAATGGATTCCATGTTCTGGGTATGGGAATGACACACAGTAACAGTAGCATTCTCTTGTTGTAACAAATGAGAGACAGGCATGCCCTACAGATAACTAAGCATTGAAACTTTTATACCACAATGTTGCTTCTTCCAATTACTACAGCTCTTTTTCCCTTTAACTCGACCTTTTCATGTGCCAAAAGTCTCATAATTCCCTTTGGAGTACAGGCTACAAAACTTGGAACACCATCTTTCTTTGCCAATTCACCGATGTTGAGGGAATGGAATCTATAAATTTAGTTACCGTAAATAGAAGGGATGGAGAACTTTGTGATTAGTGGGGTAATACAAATGAAGTCCTAATCATGTGATTCGGCCCACATTGCCAAATCATGAGCATAATGACTTCCACTAGACGACTTACCCATCAACGTCCTTGCTTGGGGCAATAGATTCAGTGATAAGCCTTTCATTTAAACCAGCAGGGAGAGGTAATTGAACAAGAATACCATGGATACTATCATTTTCGTTGAGCTCATTGATGAAATTCAATAGCTAAACAAATAAGCATACAAGAATAGAATACCTTTCCTTCTGTGACAGTTTCCGGGAAGATCTGATGAGTGAATTTCATTCCAATCTATAAAGTGAGTGAATGGAAGTAGTACATTCAAGCATGCCTTTTGCTTCATTCTAACATACTGGCTAGAATCTTCGCGAGAGCCAACCTGAACGACGGCAAGATGCGGGACGACATTTTGCAAAGCTAGTTTCTTTACAGTAGCAGACAAAGTAGCTTGAATTTCTCTAATGAAGGTAATTAAATACAACAGGACAAAATACTCTGCAATTGCTTTTCCATTGATCAATCTGGTAGTAGTCATTGTTATACGGCTATAAAATGGTGGAAGAAAAATCATGTGTCTCAATAAATATGAAAAATATGATTACAGTACCACCCAGAAACACTTGAAATGTTTAGGATAGCGCATTTTAGGAACTAACTAAGACTTGAACGTTTGCATTTTATTGTGTTTGATTGAACTGTTTGGATTAGAGTTGAATGAATTTCTGAACATCAAGTTTTCTACTTGATCAACTTCATGTTATTCAATGTATTCAAATCTATAAACAGCATTCCATTCTTTGAAGTAAAGTATAGGTAATAGGTTGTGAATGACTCACTTTGTACCAAATAAAAAAAAATATAAAAGAATCCACTTTGAAGAATTTGATTCAATCATTTACACGAATGGATACTCAACCAAACTTACCAAATAATGAGATTAACAAAGACTCGCTTCATTGGTCTGTGGGAAAGTCTCCTGTTCAACTACTGAAGATTTATCACTCGCATTTCGACAGTATCTATTACTCGCTAACTCCATAGACTCGGAGCAAGACTATTATATGCTTTTAACTTCCTTATTTGGCTTTAAAAACACAAATACATTCAATTCAAAGGCTACCTTGGAATTGTTCATTCTATTGCACTCCTCTAGAAATGAATTATCCAATTTCTTGTACCAAAAACTAACCAAAGTCGCAAACAAAGCAACTGACGCTGCCCGTTTGTACAACTATTTGCGGTTAGCATTATATCTATGGAATCATTCAATAGAACAACCCGTTAACAACCTCCAGAATGTACAAATCTCAAACTACATTTCGCTTATTTCAAATTTATTCAACTGGATTGATCAATCTACAAGTCCAAAATCTAGTCATTTCTTGAAATCTGGATACAAAGAGTTCAAAAAAATTGTTAAATCTAACCCAACCAACTGCATTGAATCTATCAAGTTACTATTGAAAAAAACTGACGTGTTTCATTCTTTAGTGATTGGTGCGGCTGTAGATGCATTGGTGGATATAAATCAGTCAGCATTGTTGGAGCCGTTAAATGTATGTATCATTTAATCTTTATCCGATTGAAGAAGTGTTTTCACATCAATTATTGAATATTATTTGCTATTTATATCAACCATTCGTTATTATTAAATTTACTAATTGATTGTAGGACGTTGCTTTAACATTTATTTTTAAGGTAGTGTTCGCCTCGAAAACAGCTATTGGTGATAATCAATTGGTAATAATAATGTCTGACTTTAGATCGCCTTGAATTCTTTAGTATCTCAATTTTTGACAAAAGAAAAATACGAATCAGATATTTTCAACTCATTTGATCGATTTTTGTTACGTTCACCAGAAGTATTGATCAAAGGTTTGATTATGTTATCCTCACATTTAAGTCGTAAATTATATTACAAAAGCTGTCACATTTGATGTTGGAAAATTCTTTAGCTCTAAATTTGCTGATCTTTTGTTAAGTAAGAAAATGTCGATTAAATGTAGATCAATTTAAATCCAACAATGAATCCATTAGAAGCGATGCTATGGCTCTATTCACCACATTGGTACAAAAATCCGACAGTGATAATTTATTAATTGTCATTGATATTGTATTGAAAGGTATTAATTGCATATTAGTTTAATTTTATAGGGGTTTCAAGTAAAGTTTTCAACTTTTCTTATGAATTTAGCAAAGTCTCCAACTCCGGAACAAAGAATTCTATTTTTTGATGCGTTGTGTACGTTGCCTTCAGAACCACAGCTCGCTTCAAAATTATTAAACGCTTTACCGCAATTCATTTCCAAAGAAGCAAACGAACAAGCAGTTATGTCTTTGATGAAGTCGTTCACTGCACAGTTATCATCTGTTCTGGATTCAATTGACGACTCTGGCAACTCTGAAATAGCTTTTAAGTTTTTGCTGAAGGGTTTAAAAGATGGTAAAAGTTTGCGAAAGCCTTGCATATTGTCTATGAGAGAAATTTTATCTCGTTCTGTGAAAAACATACCGGATCAGATTTTAAAGGAAATTTTCAATTACTTTTCGGCATTTACGATCAATATGCAAGCATTAGGTAATTCATTGACAGATCCAAAGAAGGATACAGCAACTATTTTGGAAGCCTATTGTGGAATAGCAAATCTATTACATCTTCACTTACACGATGATTCCTTTGACATTGACTTCCTATTTCAAGATGTTTTAAATGTGGAAAATGTATCTTCTATTTTCTTTAGCGAGCGTTTCTATTCTAAACTGCCATTAGATGAACATGTATTCTACTATAACATGTTGCTTCTTTTGACTCAAAATAACAATTTATTCAATAGATTTGGTCAAAATCAGGACCAGTTAGCTTCATCTCTCGTTTGGATAGCAGTTAATGGTTCAACAGACGCTCGCGCGAAAGTTTCCACTCTAACCTCACCTATTGCACAATCTAGTGTCACTTTAATGGAGCGATTTACATTCCTCATCCGAAAAGGCTTAACACTACTATTTAGTGTTTCAAGGGTAAGTGATATTTTGGATAGTTTTTGGAAAGATCTTCCGCCAAGGTCATCGAGTGCAATTGGGCAAAGATGCTTGGTATTAATATTCAGCTTATTCCCAACTGGAGATATTTCAAATTTGACAACTAGTGTAATTGAACAGAGTTTAGTAGAGTTTTTGATCCTTTGCTGTCACCCATTAATGATAAACTCACAAGGATTGGATTTATGGATTCGCTTATGTTTCAGATCAAATATTTCCCCAAATTTTATTCAAAAATATCCGACCGCTATAGATGGATGGTTGTCTCTAGAAAATGTAGATGCTGGATTAGGTGGTATGTCTGTAGACTACCCTGCTAGTTTCCGAGTGGCTACAACAAATGCGATTAAGTTAACCGTTCAGATCGTTCCCGATTTGGTGATTTCTAAAGTTACCAACTGGTCACTTGATATTTTATTGAATGAAACGTATGCGGGGATCTCTGTTGATGATGTTTTGATTTGGAAAACACCTGAAGGACAATTATTTTTTAATCCATTGGCGAACTCAGACGTTCAAACCAAAGGTCTAACTAAAGATCAACTTTGGGAATTAGAATTAAAACTGGAGTTACAAGCAAAGAATAAAACTGCAAAACTTTCTAAAGCTGATCAGGTCATATATGATACACAATTGAAAAAAGAAAAATCAATTAGAGATCATGTAGAAACCCTGTACCAACCCTTAAAATCAGCATTGGATGCATTAGAGTCTATTATCGATGGAGTTTTGTTTGATAAAACGGAAGTTAGCATTGAAAGAATCCAATATATGTCTAATGAGCTGATTAATGGTGTTCTATCTGTGATCTTGCGGGAGAGTCAGACTGTTAAACTCGGAAAGGATCGTAAACATTCTGGGCCATTGTGTGAAAAGCGTATATTTCAACTCTATCAAAAGCTTTGCCGGATTTTTGCAAAACAACTTGAACACCTCGACTACGAAAAAATATGTGCTACAATCTTGCTTGCCATCGGTGTCGATGATACTTCAGCAACCGATATAATCCCAGATAGGTTCCTTGATCAAACACAAGGTAAGCTCAGTTAGCTAATTTATTTCAGCATTGACTTTAGAATTAATCACTTCAATCAATTCATTATGTACTGAAGGGGATATTCTTAGCCCCAGCTGTTTCACCTTCATCTTTACATTGATATCTGCTGTAATACTCCGAGAAGGAAGAATTGCACGAATTAAAGAAAAAGGTTTCACCGACTTGGTCATGCTTGCTTCTGATTTATTGATATTGCATACAACTTTAGGCGGAAAAGAGAGTCTGGTTATTCCTCGAAAAGAAATGGTCAAATGTCTTTTGAATAGTTCTGAATTATATCCTAGGTTGCGAAGTACCTCCAAGAGTGGTCTCATTGCAATTTCATTAGAAGTATCAAATTTGGAACTTTCCGAAACTGTGGAGAATGTGGACCCTATAACTGAAGATGTTTTGCTAGTGCTGTTGGATGGATTATTAAACAAAGAAAGCTGTGTGAGAGAAGCTTGCTTGGCTTCTCTTATTCATTTGACAGTATTAGAATCTATTTCAGATACATTCGATGTTAGAGTTTGGTTGTCACAGTTTGATGCGGACGAGCTAGTTTCTTCTGAAGCAATGACTCTTTGGAATGAAGTGCACGAAGTGGAACCATTGCTTATTCGATTAATTCCAAATCTTCTATCATTTGTGGTATTTAAATTTTCAGACATACGACTCAGTGCTGGAAAGGCATTATGTGACGCCCTCAAACAAATACCTGAAATGGTAGAAGGAACTTTGCAAAGCTTGTATGATCTGTATGCTGTAAAGGCAGCCCCTCCAGCTCCGGAGTATGATGACTATGGAATGGTCATACCAGAATCTCTTAACAAACCTGACGAATGGGAGTCTAGAAGTGGAATTGCAAAAGCTCTTGAATCTTGCAAATCTATAATCACAAGTCGGGATTCCGTTTTAGGATTTTTCAGATTTTTGATTGTTGATCAAGCGTTGGGAGACATCAATCCTAAAGTTCAACAAGAAATGTTACATGCCGGATTGTTGGTTTTAGAGTCCAGTGGGAAACTTTATATTAAGGAGCTACTAGATTTGTTCGACGAACATTTATCAAAACCATCAAAAGATAGTGAAAAGTTTGATCAAATTCGTGAAGCAACAGTAATTTTAATGGGTACCCTTGCCCAGTATTTAGACTCTACAGATTCTAGAATCACTGATACTGTATCTAAATTGATAGAAACCTTAAAGACACCCTCCGAAGTTGTACAGATTGCCGTTTCTGAATGTTTACCCGCTCTCATTAAAGTTAACCATTCACAAGTAGCGCAGTTAGTGAAAGATTTATTGGATATGTTGTTCACATCTGAAAAATATGGCCATCGACGTGGAGCTGCATATGGAATTGCCGGAATTGTAAAAGGAAAAGGTGTGTCTTCTCTCAAAGATTATTTGATAATGGCACATCTAAAAGAAGCGGTAGAAGATAAAAGAAATGTGCTGAAACGTGAAGGTGCCTTATTTGCTTTTGAAACATTATCTTTAACTCTTGGACGAACATTCGAGCCTTATGTTATTCAAATTTTACCGTACTTGCTGGTATGTTATGGGGATAGTAATAGGCAAATCCGTGATGCAACAGAAGATGCTTGTAGAGTCATCATGTCCAAATTATCGGCACATTGTGTAAAATTACTTTTACCGTCTTTATTAAATGGACTTCAAGAAAGAGCTTTCCGAACAAAAATTGGTTCAATCGAAGTAATGGCCAGTATGTCTGCCCTTGCGCCAAAACAATTAAGTCAAAGTTTACCAACTATTGTGCCAAAAATTTGTGACGCATTAGGGGATTCGCATCAAAAAGTTCAAGAAGCAGCACGAGATGCTTTAGAGCAGTTTGGAAAGGTTATCAAAAACCCCGAAATTCAAGAGCTGGTACCAGTATTGATTGGAGCATTGGTTAATCCAAATCATAAAACTCAAACAGCACTATCTGCTTTATTGGACACTACCTTTGTTCATTACATTGATGCACCTTCACTGGCGCTTTTAGTTCCTATCATTCATCGAGGTTTAAAGGAACGCAGTGCTGAAACTAAGAAAAAGGCAGCTCAGATTATGGGCAACATGTCTTCATTAACCGAACCTCGTGATCTTATCCCTTACTTGGATACCCTATTGCCGTAATTTTGTTTTTTCTAACAATCTTTAGACCACTCAAAGAAGTTCTAGTGGATCCAGTTCCAGAAACCAGAGGTACTGCTGCAAGAGCATTCGGTAGCATGGTCGAAAAACTAGGGGAAGATAGATTCCCAGGCTTAGTCAACGAATTGTTAGATACTCTGCAGAGTGAAGCCAGTAGCGTAGACCGTAGCGGTGCTGCTCAAGGGTTGAGTGAAGTATTAGCAGGTGTTGGTATTCCTAGATTGGAAGGATTACTTCCAGATATCATTAACAATGCTAATTCGGTAAAAACTTATGTTAGAGAAGGGTTTACAACATTACTTGTTTACTTACCAACTACTTTCGGTGAAAAATTCACTCCATACATATCTCAAGTTGTACCAACTATGTTGGAAGGGCTGGCAGATGAAAGTGATACAGTGCGAGAAGCTGCTTTGCACGTGGGACGAGTAATTGTTAGAAATTATGCCAAAACTGCTGTCAACTTACTATTACCACAGTTAGAAAATGGATTGTTCCACGAAAATTGGCGAATTAGACAAAATTCAGTTCAGCTGATCGGAGATTTGATATTCCGTATTACTGGAGTTTCTCAGCAACTGGATGTAGATGAAAATGACGAAGGATTTGGTACCGAAGCGCAACGTACAACATTAAAGGCTGCTCTTGGAGAAGCTCGTTATGAAACGGTTTTGTCTAGTCTGTACATTGTTCGAGCAGATTCCAGTGGTATTGTAAGACAGTGTTCAATTGGAGTTTGGAAAGCTATTGTGACTAACACACCGAAAACTTTAAAACAAATTTTACCTGTATTAATGAAGATAGTGTTGTCTAGTCTAGCAAGTAGCTCATATGAGAAACGTACTGTGGCTGCGCGAACACTTGGAGATCTGGTAAGACGTTTAGGGGAGTCAATCATGACATTGTTGATCCCTATTTTGAAGGATGGTTTGGATAGTGACGATGAAGACACTCGTGAAGGTGTGTGTATTGGTCTAAGTGAAATGATGACTTCTGCCGGTAGGTTATTGGCTGTTGAATTTATGGACCAATGTACACCATTGGTTAAAAAGGCGTTGGTAGATTCTTCTGCAACCGTTCGGGCTGGTGCTGCACAAGTAAACTTGTATGTTATTTACAAATAGGCTTTCGATATATTACATCAGCAAATGGGTGCAAGAGCAATCGATGATATTATTCCAAATCTTCTTGCCAATTTGCAAACTGATTCTGACGGTTATGCACTGGAAGGGTTAAAGGAGATTATGGCTGTACGAAGCAATGTTGTATTCCCAGTCTTGATTCCAACTTTGTTAACAGAGCCAATTACTGCAATGAATGCTCAAGCACTTGGTGCTTTGGTATCTGTCGCTGGAACAGCGTTGAACCGTCGACTGGATACCATCATTAATGCATTGTTTGTAGCTTTAGAAAATAATTCCGAAGCTTCAGAAGATATACGATCGGCCTTGAATGTAATCATGGCAAGTATTGAAGAAGATGGTGTTTACAGGATAATGAATATTTTGACGGAAGCAATTACCGAACGATCTCTTTCTCAACAATTGTCTGCGACTCAATGCCTCTGTGAATTCTTTGAGTCAACAACAGAGTCATTTGAAGAGTTTATTCCGGAAATTCTACCATTACTGATTGCATTCCTTGCTCATGACTCTGAAGATTTGGTGAAAGTTAGTTGGAATGCTATTGATATCTTGGTGAAAAGGTTACACAAAGAAGAATTACCAAAATACGTTTCATCTGTCCGAAAGGGTATCAGAGAAGCTGAGCAACAACTTGGCTATGGTGAAAATATAGCCGGTTTCAACTTGCCTAAGGTATAATTGGCTATGTAACGATAGGGAATTGCACCATTTGTTCAAATTTTCTTACAAGGATTAATGAACGGTTCGGGGGATATTCGAGAATCATGTGCCTACGGATTAGGAGACTTAATCAACAGGTCGTCGGAAATTTCGCTGAAACCATTTGTTACTCAAATTACGGGTCCATTGATTCGTGTTATTGGTGATCGCTTCTTGCCAGCAGTAAAAACAGCCATTCTGTCTACTTTAGGGTAACCTTGTGAAAATTAATTGTAGTTTGTTACTATCTAAAGTTCCTTCCATGCTGAAACCCTTTTTACCACAGTTGCAGAGGACATTTGTAAAATCTTTGACAGAGGCGGGAAGCTCCGCTATTATGCGGACCAGAACTGCACAGTGCTTATCATTACTTATTCCATTACAAACAAGATTAGATCCTTTGGTCATGGAATTGATACAAGCCATCAAAGTAGCTGACGAAGATATCAAGAAGTCTATTTGGGAGGCATTGTATGGACTACTTCATTGTGTCTCCAGAGATTCTGGCAAATCAATCAACGAAACCAGTCAACAAGCTGTGCAAGGTCTATTACTGGACACATTGTTATTGGGAGGTGAAAATGATAGTCTTCAGCGAGCTGGTGCTTCCAAGTGCTTTGCTTCTCTATGTGAAGTATTGCCACTCGAAAAGGCAAAAGATATTACTATGTACATTTCTTCTTTCTGACAATATAGTGCACTTATCGCTCAATGTGAGGAGAGCAATTCATACACTGCCATTCATGGAATGCTTTTAGTGTTTGCTAATCTATATTCTGAATCAACTATTGTAACTGATGTCGAGTTAGAAGGTATTGTTTTAAACAAAGCTATTGAATCGCTATCAAATTCAAAGGTAATGAATGTATTTATTTCTAATATTAGAATGAAATTATTGAAGCATCCGTACTACTAGCTGGTAGAATTTTGGAAAATGGTTCAGTACCGCAATCATTATTGGAAGCTCTCATTTCTCTTATAAACTCTACTTCTAACTCATCCGATGTCCGCCGAGATGCTATTGTTGTACTAAAGACAGTTGCAAAAAGAAATCCCGAGGTATTATGCGCTTCTTGTTAAATATTAGGATCTTACCCCCTACTTGTCCAAGCTGGTGCCAGTCTTAATGCGATCTGTGAGAGACAGAAATATCCCAGTAAAGCTCGCAGCGGAAAGAGCACTGGTCTATGCACTACAAGTAACTAAAGGAATGACTGTAGTTGAATCCTACTTAAAAACGATTGATGCAGCATCTGCAAGATCTATTGGTGATTATGCCAAACGTATCTTGACCAAGATTGGAGAGAGAGACTCAGACGATGAAGAGGAGGAGTAATAAAATATATCCTTGTTCACATACTTTAAAGTTTCCAAAGTGCTTATTTATAGATTTCTATCTAGTTCAATAGCTTTGAGTATGAGAAAACATTTTACGTTTCATGAACTACAACTACTGAAAAACGATCCGAAATGAAAAATATTCAAATTAAATTGACCAAAAAAGTAATCCAAAAAAATATATTAGTTTGAAATTGGGTGATATTATTGAACAGTGATTAGAAGTGCGATATTGTCGTTTTAGACAAGGGGACGCGATATCTTAACGATTTAGGGTAAACATATTAGATATTCTTTTCTTGATAGATTTAGTAGAACTAGTGGATTTCGCAG
>JADGIX010000082.1:0-48578 GCA_027595885.1 Globomyces sp. JEL0801
TACGTGTCGAAATGGATAAAGCCGTAGCCGATTCAATTGCTGCTCAAGAACCTGACTTGAAAGAGTTATTTACTGATATCTATAAAGAAGGAACTGAGCCGCCAACTGTTCGCGGTGTTACACCTGACCTTGTCCATCGCTTTTAATTATCTCATAATATACTTCCTAAACATAGATTAATGGATCAGAAACTCTATAAAACTATATTTGAAATCTCTATTGCTTTAACCATTTAAAATGTTTTGACGTTGAATTGGAAGCAAGGTGAACAAGTCTATATCGATATTTCCACAACAGATAAAGACAAAATACTAGCATTATCCATCTCAGTCGTCGCAACAGACCCCAAAGGAACATGATCACACTCGCATCCCACGAATGCCAAGAATTTCCAATCAAATGTCTGAAGTAACTAGTTGATTCACGAGAGTAAAATTCTGGATCTAGTATATACACTGGAAGATTGATTTTGGTGTTATAGAGGCCAAATTGGATATTAAGAAACATAGGTCCGGTAGAAAAGAATATTGTCAAATATGGTGTAAGATACCAATGATTCCAAGACCCTAATGATTCAATTAATTGCTTAAAGAAAGGATGGTTCTTTGTACACGCCATCATATCATTTGAAAACCCAATCGGCTCTGTTTTCGGAATGAGGGCATCATATCTAAGTAGATCTGATATATCTTTTGTCGAACAACCTATATCTAGATCCATGTAAATCCCGCCAAAATGGTACAAGACAAAGTAACGAATGGCATCCGCTTTTTGAATGGGATACCAATAAGAATCAAAATTCTGTAAAAACGTTGGGTATTCCAATTCAATGAATTTACGACTCTCTTCATCAGTCCATAAAATATGTTTGTAATCAGGATACATTGCTTTACAATGATCAAAACTAGATTTCCATTTCTTTGGAATGTCATTGTTTTTCCACGTTCGATGAATGATCTTGGGAATGGTCATATTTGACATCAGATTTAAATTGTTTGATACTGCATAAGATTTCCAATTCTTTTCATCCCACATGAATCTTGACAAATATAATGTGGAAATGAGAAGTATAAATGTGATTGCAGCAAACACTTGAACACATGTCTTCTTTGAAAATTTCATTAGAATAAGCTTTTACGGGTTTAGAGTCAATTTTTTGAATTAAATAACTTTGAGACTCTGTTTAATAATAAATAGCAGTTTGTGTGAATATTTACACTGACGCATTGTCTGTTGTTTATACTACATACATACAGTTCAATAACATTAAGCGTATACACCCCTAAAAGATATCAAATATTTGATTGATAGGATTATAGTCTCGAAAACAAATACATCCCCTCATCGCGTGGAATAAATGGTTCCGTTTGTAAATCAGACATTTTATATCATAACCTTCAATCTCAAGGTTGTATCAAATAATTATCCAAGTGAAGGTAAAAATGGTATTTTGTTCAAATTCGTGTTGTTCTAAACCGGCCGAAACACTATGCATTAAGGTTGTGTAGTGATGACACAAATGATTTAGAGTAACCATGCACAGTGATAATGCTGTTTTAGTTCTAAAAAGGCAATGGGTTCAAAATGCGTTGTTTGTTAACGGCCGAAACACTATATGTGTCATATTACAAAGGTAATATAAAAGGCAGTCAACAAAAGCTAAAGTTATTAAATCAAATAACATGAACTCTTTTTTAAAGCTTGATATCAGAATTGGAAGAATAATTAATGCCAAGCCGTTTTTAAAAGCGCGTAAACCAGCTTATCAGTTGGAAGTAGACTTGGGGACAGAAATCGGCATCAAAAATTCATCTGCGCAGTTAGTGTTTGGATACCCAGACATCCAAAGTCTGATTGGACAATTATGTGTTGTTGTTATCAATTTCCCAATTAGAAAGATTGCTGGCTTCAAATCTCAAGTATTAGTAACTGGTTTCTATGCCGATGATAAAAGGGTTCTCTTGTGCCAACCAAAAACCGACGATGGCACTATTGCAGAAGGTAGTCGTGTTGGAGTTAAATCCGATGATTTTGTTTTATCCGAATCAAATGGAGGCGAAGCTGATATATCTGACTTTATCAACTGTGAATTTACATTGAATGATGATAGAATAGTGCAGTTTCCAGGTGGATTACTTTGCACACAAGATACAAATAATGCGCTGGTCTACATCTCTACCAATTATGAAATACCTACCGGAACTATTTTACAATAAATACTTGAATGTATATTTTGGATTGTTTTTATTGAGTTCAAAGTTTCTACTGAAATAGTTTGTACTTTGTCCACCATGACAGGATTTTTGGATTCGATTCAGCCATACCTAAACAAAAGATCATGGTAACCAGCTGAGTATTGATCCAAGGACGCAGACAATTGGAATCCTGACAAATTTGTTAAATGAATATCCAGGAGGAATGACTGATACAATCATTCAGGCATCTCTTGAATTAGAATTGGTCAATAAGAATAACCAACATTCCAGTAATTGATTGTTTGATATATAACCTCTAACAATTGTAGGTTATGAGTCGTTGGCAATGGTAAAGGAGAATCCGAACACCACACTTTCAACCAATTTTGAATGCAGAGTTACCAATATTGTAGATTCCAATTCCATGTTTTTGCTAGAAATACTGGATTCTAACGGAGTAGCAATGTCAATGATGTTGCATTCACGATTTCATCCCATCAATTCTAAACTTTTGAACGTATCTTTTGTTAATATTAAACACTCAGAAACAAATCAGATTTACTCATTGCCATTCCTTTCAAAAACGATTTGTCAACGAAAATGATCAATTGGTTACGCAATCGGTAATTCTACCAACTGAAATTTTTGTTTGTTTGATAGAACCAACTGTAAATCCATTGGATGGCCAGTTTTTGGTTGAGCAGTTTACTCATTTACTGGAAGATGTGGATTTGAGTGGTATCCAAAATGGAACTCAGTATAATTTATCACTTCAAGTACTTCTTGTTATATTAATCCCATAGGTTGTTATGATCCCGCAATTTGAATTAAAGGATATTGATGAAAATTTTAGCCTAGATCTCATTCTATCCGATCCGTCAGGGTCTTGTATATTGACAATCTATGGTACACAAGCAAAACTAGCATTGTTAATATCTATTGGAGATACAGTGTACCTTTGGAACCCGCAGTTCAATTCTAAAAAATTTAAAAATATTGGCAACTTTAATCAGATAAATTTGGAGTATGGATCAGAAACCGTTTTGTTTCTTTCAGCTAACAAGCAATCAATTCATCGTCTAAATGAGTCTTTTGATACTCCAACGAACTTTGAAAATTCAAAAGATAGAATATTAGTCACCAACATTCCGACAGAGTGTGTTAATTTGACAATATATGGCAGGGTAATATATCATATTTCGTTGGTATATTCGTTATCTAATACATACAGAATGAATACGGAGGTTTGAAACAATATCACTATCAGCTCCGAATTCAAGATAAATCTGGTAATTCAAAGAATTTCTGATCAGGTAGGTTCCTGTGATGTAACTCTCACTGATACCATTGCACGAAAAGCAATCGCTTTAGAAGTTGGGATGTTTGTTATTATCAGTGGTCTATCTAGTTGTGTGATTCGCGACAAGAAACATATAATTGGAAATGACCAACTTAAATCTGATATTCTTTGCATATCGAATAACCCTGCTATTATATCATCATCCTGTTTGCACAAGCTAATACCTTTAAGTGTTGCAATAGATACTACAGTGGATTTTTTCTATTGCCGAGCAGCCATTGTATCCATCATACCCAGAACGACTATTAACATACGTAAGTAACCGTGTGTTTAATGTTAGATTCGGATTGCAGTAAACCTGTTGAGATTATGGGCGTCAAACATTTCTGTTCTACTTGCCAAATTCTAACTAATGATATACTACAAATACCCATGATGGATATGGTACTTGACGATGGCACACTACAAATGGAGTTTGATTTATCATTGCATGTCTGTAGAGAACTTGTTCATGACCAAGGCATAGCATCCTTAGATGGTTTGTTGTTTGAAACACTTCATTTTGGAATTACAAACTTTAGAAATGCCTTTCGAATAGACCAGATTTGCTTTGATCCACCTATTTATTCGCAAATATTGGACTGGAAGATTGATCAATCAAAAGTCAAGCGAATTAGACATTAATATACTCGTTCAATTATTTAACTGATGAAGATAGACGTTCCAAAGTTAGAGTAATTTGTATTTATTAGTCTTCATCACTATCGTATACCTGGTCTTCCCGTGTATCTCTTTCATAATCCCTCTCTGGTTGTTTTGAAACTTCGGCTTGTACATTATCACAAGCATCAATCCATTCTGAATAAATATCGATAGGTTCAGTTAAAGCTTACAATCAAAAATCAACTCGTACCTGTAATAGCGCAACTCCACTGAATTGCGCAAGCAGAACAAATTAAATGTCCAATTTTGTTGTCTTGATCACTTTTACATTAATCACACAAGTCATTACAGTTTACAAGAGATTGTATTTTCATGATTACAAAATACTAAGATTTAATTCAATCGTTGTTTACCACAAGCAAATGTTTTATCCAAGGTTGTCTTTACTTTCTTTGCTTGCTTCCTAGTCGTACTCTTTCGTTTTCCCATATTATTACTCCTGTTGATTGTTATGAATTTACTGTTGATTTAGTGTTGTTGAAGTGAGTATTCTCTCCTGTACTTTAGTAAAAATTAGAAAACATTGAATTCTTTGATTTTTAGATGAAGACAAATAACCAATCTTTGGAATCGTTTTACTATGGATTAGACTCACTTTATTGGGTTTCTGTCCAGATGTTCATTTCCGATATTGAATACAAATCAGAGTCTGGTGTGTTTTGGTATATGACTCATCCTATACAAATGGTGAATCTAACAGGTATAGCTGTGTCGTTATCAATCAATTCTGCAAATTTTAGTATTCAATGTAGGCCTTGCTTGACTCAAAACTAGTGGATGACGGTACAGGAATAATCGATTGTGTATTGTGGTATACTGATCAAATGAAGGTTTTACAAAATCCTTGTGATATAAAACTGGGAGATTTAGTGTCCCTCAATGGTAGATTATCATATTTTCGTGATTTGAAGCAAGTTGTTATAAACTCCTATGGTAACGTATCGGACACTAATCCTAAAAGCGGTGGAATCAGATCCGAACCTGGAATTATTACACTGGGCCCAAGCTATGCATCTCAAACGATTCATCATTCAACACCCGTTTGAAGTTGACCCATCTGTAAAAACTCAATTAACGACTTTACCTGAATTTAAACCTCAACTTGAAAAGGTAATTCGCCATTTCTGAATTTCTAGTCACCATACCTCCCAGAGGAAGTGGAAATGGTTAAAATCATAAAGTCCCATATTGAGCATATACAATCGTTTGAGTTTGGAAAACTTGGAGCGGATCAAGAGCTTTGTAGCGCGATAAAGACTCATCTCGACAAGCCAAAAATGACTCCACAAGGTAGCATCTTTGTATTAACATCAGAATTATTACTATTAATAAGGAAATATGTTAGAATATTGGTCAAAGAGGGGTTCATATATTTGAAAAATGAACTAACAGATTTACATGAAGTGATAAGTATCAACAACTTGGGTAAGGAGTTAGTGGATATCATAAAAAACGAATGCGGAAATCACGGTTTCGGTAAAGGGTTCTATTGTTTAAACTTAGGATATACATTATTTGATATCATTATGGTAAATTTGGGACAAAAAAAATTGTTTTGTCGGTTAGGGAAAATACCAGTTAAACGCATGCTGGATGAGCTGGTAATGAAGGATCTCATCAGTATGAATGAAAATGGGCGATATCGAGCGTATTAGAATTTCGTGTTACTTCCATATACAAATGGACTTGACTAGAATAACGTGTTACTACCAGTGTATAATAAATAAACTACGTTGAAGATTTAGATTTACCACAGTTTCGATTGGATCGCGTCATTTAATGACTGGCTTGTGTCCATCTGATCACTCTCTGTTTCAAAACTTTCCCAATGATTTTGTCACATCGAAAGAAACACATCCATGGCATATTGTTCATAAACTTTAGACTAAACTATATTCTTTATGGAACTATTTCAGGATTTCGAATTTATTCTAACAGTGGTCAATTGAAATATTCCGTTGAAAATGATCCACAACAAAGTTTATCATTGCAATATCCCACGCTAGGAAATCTAGGAGGAATTGGGGGTATAGATGTCCTAGAGTCATCAAACTTGTTTGCGCTCATTGCTGGTGGTCCCTTACCAAAGTTTGACTTGAAAAGAGTCATTCTTTGGGATGATGCTCAAAAAGATGTTGTTGCTCAATTAGATTTCTCTTTACCAGTAAAAGCAGTCTGCTTAAGAAATAATCGGTTGATTGTTGTATTTCACTCAAAAATCGTTGTTTACAGCCTTTCATTAATGAAGCAAATCCTTTCATTTGATACCTATTGGAACGAACATGCTATTTTCTATGTATCAGAATCTGTGGATGATCGCTGCATACTGGCGTTTCCATCAAAGCACAAAGGACAGATCCAAATTGTAGATATCGGCCTTTATGACGACCACTCACAGATCAATATTCCTTATTCTTGCATGATCACTGGCCACAGCTCTTCAATAGCATCATTGTCTTTATCAGCTGATGGAAAATTATTGGCTACTAGTTCTAAAAAAGGAACTTTGATTCGTATCTGGAATACAAAAGGAGGAGTTTTGCTTCATGAATTACGCAGAGGTACTGACGAAGCCGATATATATTCAATTGCTTTCAGTGCAGATAATGGCTTGCTTTGTGTTACGTCTGATAAAGGGACTTTACACCTTTTTAACTTGGAGAAAATCGATAAACAAATCAATCAAAGTAGTCAATCAACTATGTCTTCATATTTACCAAAATACTTTTCATCTGATTGGAGTCTTTCACAATCCAGCATTCCTGTTCAAGGGCATACACTTTTGGAGTTTTCAAAATCAAACGATCCTGAAGATATCGTTGTGGATATTGTAGGAAGCGATGGAAGTTTTTTTAAGGTGCATTTCAATTTAGTTAAAGGTGGAGAAGGAGCAATTCAATCTTATCGTCAATTGTTTAAAAAGAGTTGATTTTGTAGTTAAATCAATAAAATTCAATTCTGTATATACATTGAAAAGTCTCTCTATCTACATAGAATAGTCAGTCATTGGTCTAAAATTCCTTAGGTCCGTGTGAAATAAAGTCACATTGATCTTTACGTTTAATTTTGTAATTGAATGAATTGGATCATAGCATTATGTGCAACGATTGTTTATGGTTATGGACGTATAGGACACAGTTTAAGTGGAAGGATCGCACAAGCTTTATTATCAGATTCAGGTATTTGTAATATGGTTATAATGATTAGCAAATGAACTTGTTCAGAAACTGATCCCAGAATATCATGGCAAGTTAGAGCTAGCAGGTTCGATTAATGATGGTTTTATGTATAGCCAATTGGGGAGATACGATCAAGAGTAATTCAAGTTATGATTGGGCAAAATCACTTCATTATATCAACCCTGTTGATGACTTTCCACCTAAAATATGCTCCTATCATCCAGACTCCAAAAGTATCAATTTAAATCATTAAACAAAAAGATGACTGTCCTGGGAATGTTTGTGTTGTTGCTGCAATTCACAATTATACCAATAGACTTGTTCATCAAACTGGGATTGAAAAAAAAGAAGCTCTCAAGTTTTTGATTCATTTTATTGGAGATCTACATCAACCTTTACACGCAACTGGTCGTGGTCGTGGTGGGACTCAAGCAAGAGTGAAATTCTTGGGTAGATTTACAAACTTACATTCCATATGGGATTATATGATGTTCGAGGTATTTATATTGATATTAACGTAAAGAAAAGAATTCATGATGATTTTAATAATGGTTCTGATCATTATAGTGATTATCTGTTGAACGCAATAAATACAACTTGGAGATCAGAGATTCAAGATTGGTTAACATGTCCTCAGAAACCTCAATCAGTATTATTATTTCAAGATACATTATTATCTGTACCAGCCCTACCAAAACCTACAACTGAGTGTGAGAATGTGATTAATGGTGCGTGTATTAGTAAACACATCAAGTCTTTGATATGTCGTGATCCTCTTTGTCACGACATTAACCTCACCGGCTTGGATTCACTCGTCTGCCCAGAAGGTAATACACTGAAATTTACACATCAAAGTGTGGGCAAAGTATAGTAATCTGGCAAATTGTATGAATGTCTGGAAAGGATACCAGAAAAAGGGTGAAGTAGGTTTGCCATACTATACAAAGAACATTTTAGTGGAAGAAAAGATGCTAGCACAAGCTGCAGTGCGAATGGCTGCTATTATTGAAGGTAATCAGTAAACCGTTAAGAATTAGCCATAACTTTATTGCAATAAACGTACTTTATGTTGAAGTCACACATTAATATTTTATACTATAATGCTGCATTGACATTGACGGCTTAATCGGCCATTTTTGCTGCGAACCAATACCGTTGGATGCCCTTTCGTTACCCTAAAACATTAAACACTTTGAATTTACGGTTGTTGTTGATAAAGCTGAAATAAACTTTTTACACTGCATACACCAATAGCAGACCCACGACCAGTTGAAAGTGAATAAGAACCGGTGGTTGTGAATCCCATAATAGAAGATTCGGAAAATTTGACATCCTAAATGTGTTAAGCATCCAGTCTTACAAGTGTATTAGTTTTTTTAAGGGTCAATTCGTTATTATCTGGAATATAAATAGTACTATTAGATTCGCCACGACCACCTTCCAAGTACATCAACTGAACTCTTACACAAAGCAATGAAACGGATTTAACATCAAAGTTCGTTAATTTTGACATATATGGTCTAGACTTAAGTAGTTGTTTGAGTAGAGCAACAAATTCTGCAATAAATAGGTCAAATGTGGTATCAGAGTTAATTGATTGCAGCATATTTACCAATACTGAAATAATCTTTACTGAATGAATCACGTTGATTGGCTTCTCTTTATCCCCGTTTACTAAGAGATGAAATGGTGGCCTAAAAGGATATTTTGTGCCAATCTTTGTGTAGTTGACTCTCTTTGAGGAAGGGGTGCGATTATATTTGGCTTTTAAAATAGAGGCTTCTGCGATTGATTCTTGGGTACATAATGGACTTTCTGGGTAATCATTAGGAAAGGCAGGACATCCTGCTTCATAGAAAGCATTAGTACGTTCACGTAAACCTAAAATAAGAAGAGTGTTGCTATACCCCCAACTCGAGCCCCAGCGTAAACAAATAGGTTCCATAGAGGCATACCCCATCCTTTAGGTGCGATCAGGCTCCAACCACACATTGCTTCCGAACACTCTCGTTGGTTGCTGTTAAGTGTTGTATTTCGGCGTATTAATAGAATGGGAATCTTAGGATCAGTGGGTAAAGGAGTAAGTTTCGCCCCTGGTACCAAATTCTGAAATAAATGTCAATTGATAGTTACCTCTGAGCGTCTATTCTTGATTTCTAAATTAGTTGGACGAGTTGCTAAAGCTTCTTCGCAAGCTGATTTATTCCAAATGGAAGACTTTGACAAATTTTCAGGCCATTTTTTAAGAATACTAACAACGGAATCATAACTGTCTGGTAAATTCGCATTGCTGGTGATTCGTTTTGGCATAAGCATTGGGAAGCTTAACATAATTAATTCTTTGTAGTAATTACCAAATACGTGGATCTTCAATTGTTAAGCTCAAAACCACTCCAGACGGAAGTGATGAAGCTGATGAAAGCACTTTGAGTTGGTTCCAAACCTAAAATCAATAGATGAATCAATATACGTTATGAGCCTCAACATTGGCAGAATCTGAATCAGCCAAGACAAGACAATTGCCTAGTATGGCATGAGCGCGTGGCCCGAAAAATTCAAATTGTATCATGTTAGAAGAAGGACATGAAATATCAAGGTTACCTAAAAGTTCAGTAAACTCAACCAGTACCAATCGTCTTATTGGGTATATCTACCAATACTGGCGTATCTAAATCAATTGTATCTGTTCCAAGTTGTTGCAGGATACTAATGTACACCAAATTAAACATGCCAGGGTGGACAAACAACCAAAATTCTCTCCTTTGAGGGTCTGATACTGGTTTCCATAGGAAATTTACGGGACACATCCCTCCAATTGGAAATTGATAGGGTTTATGTAAAAACATCACCCCTTGCTTCGATCCTGAAAGAAATCTATAATGAGACGGTCATTGGATACTGTTTTGAACCAACAGAAGGTAATGAAGGGTCACTAAAAGCGTCCATCAGTTGAACAATTTCCGATTCCGGTCCTCTTAATTGTATCATTCGTTCATACGACGCATCATGCATTATACATTCATGCTTTGCCGCTCTGTAAGCAAAACGCAGTCCTTTCTGATTAGCATTGAGGGACTAAACATCAATTAAAACAATAAATGGAACCAGCTTAATTCCCCACTTTTCTACCATTTTCATTCTCTTGGCATGCCATAGATGAGTTTCCAACCATTTCTTGGCCCCTTGTATTATTAATGAATGTATTAACTTACCTGGTCTGGACAATACTTCAGACAATAATCGCTTTGGCTTTCTCTTTGATTTCCTAGTTGTGCTTGGTGGAGGTAATGGATCTTTCGCCATCTATCATCAAAATGAAATTCAGTCACCTGTGCTAATGCTCGATTTCGAACATATTTTGGTAGTCGCTTTACATTTAAAGAAGCTGCCCGTCTCCTCATATGTCTCTTTACGGTTTGGAATACTCTGCTAGTTAACATATATCTAACTACCGTAGTTGGCCAGTGAATTGTGAGGCATTCCGGATTGCCTTTTCCATGGCCAATACCTCGAATTTTCTAGCCTTTACTAAATGATTATATTAATTTACATTTATTGCTTCGGTAACGTTCAATGCTCGTGGCAAAACCAAATCCAAGTCCTGAACAGGAATATCCTGCTTAACTGCAAATCAGTGAATGTATTTGTACTTCTTTTCCGTTCTTTTTGTGACGATTGTTTTCGTTTTAATGGATTATCTTTGTTCATGTTGTAGGACTGATGACAACGAATTAAAAAAAAATTAAAAATAGTCTATTGAATTGGTGTAAAGGAATTAGATACCTAATCATAGATTTGGGTAGAGGAATTAGATATCTAATAATAGATAGTTAATAGAATAAAATACAAGGGAAATGAAGAGCATTAGTTTAAGGCTCTGAATGTATGGCAAAAACTATAGACACTTTGATGAATCATTGCTAGACCAGGATTGGTAAATCTCAAGACTACACCATTAATGATTCAACAACTTCAAGTAAACCTGGTAAGAATGCAGTCTCTCTTGATCTTTGTTCGGATTAACTTTCACTTTTTTCAATGGTTCACAGTAATTACCCCTAGCTAACTTCAGTCATCATCAAATGGAATGGTAAAAAATACGACTTGGATGTCGACGTATCTCAGAATGGTCTGACCCTCAAGACTCAGATATTCTCCCTTACTGGAGTACGGAATTCGGTCTAACCTTAGGTTGCTCCTGATCGTCAAAAGATTATGGTCAAAGGTGGAATGTTAAAGGACGATACTGCCTTGGATTCTTTAAAACTAAAGGAAAATCAACAGCTAATGATGATGGGCACTGTTGGGGATCTCCTGAAAGAACCTGTGGAGAAAATTGCATTCATTGAGGATATGACTGAATCAGAACTCTCCAAAGTACTTCAAGGGTTAACTTATCGTATAGGCGTTAAAGCTTCCAGCCGGATTGGTTAATCTCGGAAATACTTGCTATCTCAATTCAACATTACAGTGTCTGATGGCTATTCCAGAACTTTCATCCGCGATTGACAGGTACCTTTGCTATACATCTTATCATTTTCTTAAAGAACCAGTATTTCAATGGGAGTTGATACACATACAAACTTTGCTGTGTCTATGAACTCTTTGTTTAAAGAATTAAAATCATCTGGAACTCCAATTCAGCCAATCATGTTCGTTCAAGTAAGATAACAGTATGAATGCTAATATGAGATTTTGAGAACTCTTTTCCCACAATTCCAAGAACGAGATCGTAATGGTTTTATGCAACAGGATGCCGAAGAATGCTGTAAATTATATTCAAGGTTAAATTGATAGGGGGTCAAACTGTTCAGGCGTTGAGCGAAAAGGTTGTGGGATTGAAACGTGATTTAACTGGGGATCCATCGAAAAAGTTTGTTGATCAATACATGACAACCGAATGTAAGTTCAATATGTGCTTATAATAGTTCTGGTGGAGTAATTAAGTTTATGACAATTGACCACTTTATTTTTTAGATCTCGTTGTGATGCAGCTCCTAGTGAAACACCTACAATTACTATTGATTCAGCCAATAAAATTAGAGTTAACATTGGGGCTGGAGGTACAAGCCATATTTTTTCACATTAGTGTCTACTTATATGGTTAGTGAAATTGAAAATGTACATTTAGTTGTATCATTAACATGCAGGGTCTGATTGAAAAAATCGAGAAAACATCTCCAACAACTGGGTCAATGGCTACCTATACCAAAACGTCGAAAATCACTCGACTTCCACAATATTTAACAATTAACTTTGTGCGTTTTCAATGGAAAGCTACTGAAAAGATCAAGGCTAAGATTCTAAAACGTGTGCAATTTCCGTACGATTATTTTCTCATCATAGATTTGATTTGGATATGGTTCCATTTTGTACAAATGAGCTACAACAGAAGTTGGCTCCTGCAAAAGCTCGTGTTAAAGAAATAGCAGAAAAGAAAGCCGAAGAACTAGTAAGTGTCTGAACTTTAATGTTTTAGAAAAAACAGAAACTAGATGCAGCGGCTGGAAAAGTATCAGAGGCTATGGATGTTGATAAGCCATCAAAGACACAGCAACAGATTCTAGAAGAGATTGGAGCCGATCAAAGTCTCATAACTGACCCTGGTATGAATCCGTCAGGACAGTACGATTTGGTTGCTGTGTTAACTCATGTTGGTCGCGGAGCTAATTCAGGACATTATATTGGATGGGTCAAGCAAGAAGCTACTAATAATTGGTGGAAATTTGATGATGATAAAGTCTCTCAAGTTCCACAGGAGGATATTACAAAACTCGAGGGAGGTGGTGATTGGCACACGGCCTATATGTGCTTGTATCGTGCTAAGCAGTTAGAATAATAAAAGCGAAACAGCTCATCCGACTCATACAAAAAAGTCTGTGTTGTTTTTAAACTCCATTTTTTTCGCGTTGCGTGTTTTCATTCTAAAACCATGGCACAACAAAACTGGGGGAAACGGTCTCATCTTCCCCTAACTCTTGAACCAATGGTTGTATCCGACCGACATAAAAAAATAAACAAAAACGCTCCGGATGTTGCACCTTCTGCAGATAGTTCACGTAAACGAGGAATATATAGTGAATTTCTTCAATCTAAACATGCTGATATGAATCGATCGACATCTTTATCATTGTTACCACAAACTCCACCTTTACCTGAAATAGGAAAATCATATACCTATCATTCAGTACCACTTTCATCAACATTTTTAAAGGAAGTTAAAACTTCAAATGGGAAAAACAATCCAGTTATTAGAGCTATTCAAACTCCTGAAAAGAAGAAAGTAAAGAAGAATACAACTGAACAAACAATCAACTATCGAAAAGCAATGGAACCAAAGGTTATGTTACCATTTACTAGTATCAATGCTGAGCAAACCCCTCGAAAAATAGAAATTGAAAGGAAGAAACGTTTATTTTCGTCGCTGAATATTACAAATCTTGTGAATGAAGAATTAAATAGGTTACGCGAACAAGGACTACTAGCCCCTGCAATCCCTGCTACTAAGAACGACGGAGAAGAAAATAATGGTATGATAGAGGTTGTCGATCCATCTTCATTTCTACCATTAGAGGCTTTTGATGACACAGAGTTTGATTGTCGCACTGTGGATGATTGGCTTGATATGAGTCAAATACCAGATAGTGTTGAAGATGCTTCTGTAGACATGTCAGCATTACCTTCGCGTAGAGGACTTATAAAGCCAGGATATACTGATGTTAGATTCGCAGTAATTCCATTGCCCGGAAAAGCATTCGATGGTGTTGACTGGCGTGATTGTATCATTATTGCCTACGATGAGGCTACAGATTTATGGAAAATCAAATGGAGGGCATACAATGGATGGGAGCTTGATAACCGGAGTGCAGATGTGGAGCCATATATTCATCCCGAAGACGAGACTTTATTGGAAGAGTTTGAGGCAATGGACAGTGATCCTCGAGAAATCGTAGATGGAAAAGAGCTATGGGTACATCGGTAAGTTATCTCTATGTTAACAGTTATTAGTATCAACCTCATGTTTCTCGGAGAAGATCCAAACAGTGTTGCAAAGCGTGTGGCTAAAGCTCACTCCCTTCGATATCAAACAACGTTAAATCTGGTAATAGTTTCCCAAATTAACTTTAGAAATACAATTTTTATATTGATTGTATGCCTAGCATCAAAGAATCATTAACACTGACAAACAAAAACATTGAAGATATTCTTTCAAATGCAATTGGGTCAAATAAAGAATTGAAGAAAATAAATGCCCATGGATTAATATCAGAACTCAAGCAAGATTACATCAGAACAAACAATCGTTTTGATTTTGATAAAGAGGTAAGCAATTATCACTTACCAAAAGTTAAATTCGAATGATGCGAGTAGTAATTATCATCAAATAAGTTTGCCGGCAAAGGAACCTGAACCTAAAGTTCCAGAGTAACAATTCAATCCAATTCTGACTTTTTAGTTTCGCGAAAATAGTTATACCTATCAACAACTATCAACAATCAAGGAAAAACTTTTCATTCGCATCTTTCCTGACAAAAATAGAAGTTATTCGGACTTTAGCAAAAGTAAGAACCGAATGTGACAAATTGGGCAACAGTGGTATATTTGCGACAAACATCACGAAAACTGTTAAACTCGACGAATTCGAGCAAATTCAATCACAATCATTAACTAACATGAAGACTTTCTTGAAGGATAGGTTTGGACTATATGTTAACTTTGTAGCTGGATAATTTTGTTGAAAAATATTGTAAGAAGTGGATTTAAAGATGTTGGAAAAGGCTGGTTTAATATGCAGGAATCCAACATGGAAGTTTATAAGATTAGCAAACTGCGAAAGTTTATGAATGCAGTGAAATTCATCATGCAAGATTCTCTCCGTTTTCTGCTCATAAATTCAATACAAGATTACGTCAAGTTCATTAAAGGAATCAGTTCTCAGACTGTAACAATCAAGGGCACCAACGATGTAAAGATAGTTGATCCATCACAATCTATATCGCTAAATGGAGACCCAACGGTGAAGAAACCATTATTTGTTATTGACTTAATCTTTAAATTTGGAAAGGTACAGTATAACGTGGATTTACACTCTTTTGAGTCCACCTTATTGGCAATTTTCGATAAATGTTTCACTGCCGCCGAATCACTACCACAATTAGAACCTTTAGTATTAGACCAGATATTTTGGGCAACAAAACCAACACTGCAGTCAATCAATGGGCGGGATCCACTCTGCCGCAAATATCGTTCACTGCTCACTCAGACGATACGAGATAGTGTGACAACGCTCGAAGTCTATCTTAAACAATACGACAAGCATCTTAAAATACTTAACCTTGATATTGCTCGTTTTGCTGTGGAGTATGAAGAACAAGAGAAAAGTTTAGAGGAAATGGAACATGACATTAATAGATTTACTAAAGATTGGGAAACTTTGGAAAAGGAAATACCAAGTTATATTTCTCTGGGACTATTTTGGGTGTCTTGTGAAAATATTCGAGCTAATTTACGAAAAGACTTGAGTAAAGTCATTTTAGATTTGATCAACAAAAGAGCAGTGAAACTTGCATTAGCAATTACACAAACATTCGTTCAAGCGCAAGGTAGGCTGAAAGAAAGACCTTCCAAGATTGAAGAGCTTATTGAATTGAGAGAGTATATGAAATCAGTTCCTGAAACATGTAAAATTCAGCAAGTAAGGGTGTCCGAAATGCTCAACTACTTTGATGTGCTTGATAAATATCGATTTGATTGCAGTAATGAAGATGCTCGTGCTAAATGGAATGCCTTTGGCTGGCCAGGAAAGATAGATGAAATGATGTCCATGGCAGAAACGTCTTTAGCTAACGATGAGCAGGTGTTCTTGAAATCTTTGCAAACGGATCAAGAAGTTTTCAAAGACAGAATCAATGCACTATCCGCTTACATTTCCGAATTCAGCAAACATCACGATCTGGCTAGAATTAATGAGATTGTGAACGAAGTGAATCGTATAAGCAATGAAATGAAGGAAGCACAAACAATGAATAATCTCATTAATAGCCGTGAAAGGTTATTTGGATTGGAGCCTACCAAATACGAAGAGATTAATCAACTTCCAAGAGAATTTGAAGCGTACAAAAATCTGTGGTTAACTGCCAATGATTGGATGAAGTGGAAGGACCAATGGATGCACGGAAACTTTTTAGATTTAAATGCGGAAGAAGTAGAAAAACAGCATTTAAGTGGTTCAAAGAGTATTTTCAAATGTCTAAAGTTCTTTAAAAACTCACCTGGGTGCCATGAAGTTGCCAAACAGGTATTCAAATTGAATTTAATATGTAGATAAAAGATGAAATGGAGGAATTCAAACCTAATGTGCCTTTGATTCAAGCATTAAGAAACCCTGGAATGAGAGAGAGACACTGGGAAAACTTGAGCGAAGAGTTACAACTCAAAGTCAAACCAGATGGAAACTTAACTCTCACAGATCTTTTGAAAATGAACCTCTTAGATAGAATTGATACTATCACCAAAGTTTGCGATGTGGCTGGAAAAGAATACTCCATTGAAAACGCTCTGGATAAGATGGACTCTGAATGGCAATCTATACAGCTCGAAATTCTATCCTACAAAGAAACAGGAACATTTATTATGAAAACTTCTGAGGATGTAACCAGAATGCTCGATGATCATTTGGTAATGACACAAAGTATGGGATTCTCTCCTTACAAAAAACCATTTGCTGAAAGAATTAGCTTATGGGAAAGTAAGTTAAAGACTGTACAAGAAGTTCTTGAGTCATGGATGGCCTGTCAAAGATCATGGCTCTATCTGGAGCCAATTTTTGGTAGTGATGATATCGTTACACAATTACCAGTTGAATCTAAAAGGTTTACAACAATGGATAGAACTTGGAGAAGGGTAATGAATCAAGCCAAAATGAAACCTGGCGTTATAGATTGTTGCGCGGATGTGAAACTTTTGGATTCATTTAAAGAATGCAATAAATTGTTGGAATTGGTTGCAAAAGGGCTCTCGGCGTATCTTGAAAGTAAAAGAGTGGCATTTCCAAGATTCTTTTTCCTATCAGATGATGAATTGCTACAAATATTGTCTCAAACAAAAGATCCGACTGCAGTACAACCTCATTTACGAAAATGTTTTGAAAATGTCTCATCAATTGAATTCGGTGAAAACAACCTGATTACAGCAATGTTCTCTGGAGAAGGTGAACGAATCAAAATGTCGGAACCATTTTATCCTAAAGGGCCGGTTGAAGACTGGCTGTTAAAAGTAGAAAATGGGATGCGTCAGAGTGTTAGGCAAGTTATTCGAGAGGCCATTTTGGACTATCCAAGTAAAGAACGAACCGATTGGGTGCTGAATTGGCCTGGTCAGGCAGTCCTCTCAGCATCTCAGACATACTGGACAACCGAAGTTACTGAAGCTCTCAGAGATAGTCCTGGTGGTCTTAAGGCGTTATATGTAAGATTATTAGCACAATTGCAGGGTTTGGTGCAATTAGGTTTGTTCTAAAAGTTTCTAATCTCTGTTAGTGCGTGGCGAGCTACCATTTTTAAGTCGTTTGGTTTTAGGCGATTTAATTGTAATCGATGTTCACTCTAGAGATGTTGTGAAAAAGTTGATTGATCAGAATATCGCAACAGATAATGACTTTGAATGGATTAGTCAGTTGCGTTATTATTGGGAGAATGATGATTTAAGAATCAAAATAGTGAATGCTAATTTCAAGTACCATAAATGCTTAATTTAACTGTTAGATCTGGGTACGAATACCTTGGTAATACTGGGAGATTGGTTATCACACCGTTAACTGATCGGTGTTACCTTACCTTAACTGGGGCTATTCATTTGGGAATGGGAGGTGCCCCGGCTGGACCTGCTGGTACAGGAAAAACAGAGACTGTTAAAGATCTTGCTAAAGCACTCGCAAAACAATGTGTGGTATTTAATTGCTCAGATCAATTGGATTACCTAGCCATGGCAAAGTTTTTTAAAGGTTTATCTGCAAGTGGTGCCTGGGCTTGCTTTGACGAATTTAATCGAATTGACATTGAAGTTCTTAGTGTCATTGCCCAGCAAATTATGACTATTCAGAAAGCTTGCGCTGCTGGACAGACACGATTTTTATTTGAAGGTGTTGATTTACCACTGGATGCCACCAATGCCATTTATATTACTATGAACCCTGGATATGCCGGTAGAACAGAGCTCCCCGACAATCTAAAAGCTCTCTTCCGACCGGTAGCGATTTTTGAATTCTGATTATTAGGTGGCAATGATGATTCCCAACTATGCTATGATTGGTGAAATTTCGCTTTTCTCTTTTGGATTCAGCGCAGCAAAAGTTCTCGCTGAAAAAATGGTGGCGACTTTCAAACTTAGTTCCGAACAACTTTCTTCCCAAGATCATGTAATTTTCGAAACTCTAAATTTAGTATGATTTTGGAATGAGAGCGGTCAAAACAGTTATTTCATCGGCCGGAAATTTAAAAAGAGAACAGCCAAATACAGGGGAAGACCTCATTTTGCTTCGAGCGTTGTGCGATTGCAATTTACCAAAGTTCTTAGCTGATGATGTACCGCTCTTTAACGGTATTATAAGCGACTTGTTTCCAGGTGTTATTCAGCCAAAAATTGATTATGGAGACCTACTTCGTGCCATCAATAATAATTGCGACAAGCTAGGGTTACAACCAGAGGAAAACTTTATTAAAAAGTGTATTCAGCTCTATGAAACTACTGTTGTAAGACATGGTTTGATGTTGGTGGGACCTTCTGGCGGAGGAAAATCAAGTTGTCTACGTGTTCTATCAAAAAGTTTATCTCAGTTGCAAGGTACCATTGCACCAAATGGTACCACTTTTCAAAAAGTAGAAGCAGTTTCATTAACTCCTAGGTACAAGTCAATGTTTTGAATCCAAAATCTATTACTATGGGTCAGTTATATGGTGAGTTTGACCAATTAACCCATGAATGGTCTGATGGAATACTATCATGTTTAATGAGAGAGGGCACAGAAGATACATCACCAGATAGAAAATGGTATGTTTTCGATGGTCCGGTGGATGCGGTTTGGGTGGAATCTATGAATACGTTATTGGACGATAATAAGAAACTATGCTTGACAAGTGGAGAAATTATAAAGATGAACTCACAGCAAACTATGATGTTTGAGGTTGCTGATTTAGCTTTTGCTTCACCTGCAACAGTATCTCGATGTGGTATGATATATATGGAGCCAGGAGCATTAGGAATATCTCCGCTCGTTAAAAGTTGGTTGAAAAAGCAAAGTTCGATAATGTCTAAAGAGCATTTCAATGTCTTTTCAGATTTGGCAAAAACTCTATTTGATGTCTATTTAGAGCCCGCTCTCGAGCTGTGGTCGTTGAACTTGAAAGAAGCGGTACCAACAACAAGTGGAAATCTGGCCTGTAGTTTAATGAGAATATTTGGGAGTCTTTTGGCACCACATACAAATCCTCAACATGGAGGAACGGTATGCAAAATATTTGTAACATTAGATCATTGAAGCTTCGGAATTAAAAGAATTGGTTGAACCTTTTTTTCTATTTTCTTTGATTTGGTCTGTAGGAGTAACTACTGATAATGAAGGGAGAATAAAGTTTGATGCATGGCTAAGAGGAAAACTGGCTTCTGCAACATTGATTTTCTCAATACCAACAACAGGATTAGTCTATGACTATGTATTCTTACAAACTCATCGCCAGTGGATATCTTGGATGCAGTACTTGAACATGATCGAGGCTGATGGATCAAAAGCAAAAACAGGAGGAATGATAATTTCCACTATGGATACTGTTCGAAATACATACCTCATAGACTTGCTGTTACTGAATGGCCACCATATATTATGTACTGGGGCTACTGGTACTGGAAAGAGTGTTACGGTACAACAGAAGCTTTTGCATGGATTGGAAAGTTATTTCACACCTATTACAATCAACTTTTCTGCTAGAACTAATGCAAATCAAACTCAAGATTTAATCGATGCCAAAATGGAAAAAAGAAGAAAAGGAGTGTTTGGACCTCCTTCGGGAAAAAAATATGTGTTCTTTATTGATGATCTGAATATGCCTCAACTAGATTTATGCAATGCTCAGCCGCCTATTGAGCTTTTTAGACAGTGGATGGACTGGTCTGGTTGGTACGATAGAAAATCTATTGGCAAATTCATGGAAATTATGGATATCTCATTCATTTGCGCAATGGGGCATCCAGGAGGAGGTAGAAACCCGGTAACTTCTCGATTTACACGGCATTTTAACCTGATCAACTTTATCGAGATGGACCAACCTTCATTACAAAAGATTTTTGTAACTATATTGGGTGGATTCTTAAGCAAGTTCAATCCAGATATTGCACAATTAACAGACGATATAGTAAATGGTTCCATTTTGATTTACAATACGATAAGAGCAGAGCTTCTCCCAACACCCAACAAATCTCACTATACTTTCAATTTGAGAGATTTATCAAAAGTAATTCAGGGCCTGTTAAGTGCAGACGCGAAGACAATCTCAACTAATTCCGATATCGTGAGGCTGTGGATTCATGAATGTATGAGAGTCTTTCAAGACCGTCTGGTGGATAATACGGATAAAGATTGGTTCAAGAAACTTCTGACTGATACAGTACAAACTCAACTGAAACTTCCATGGGATGAAGTTGTTAAATCAGAGCCTCTACTTTATGGTGACTATTTGATTCCAGGTGCGGAAGTTCGAGCATATAGTGAAATCAAAGTAAGCAACAATTTAATTTACTTTAGGACTTAAAAAGACTTGTGAAACTAATTGAGGAGTACTTGGATGACTATAATAGTACATCTACTAATCCAATGAAATTAGTAATGTTCTTGGATGCTATAGAGCATGTGAGCAGAATCTGCAGAATTATTCGGCAACCAGGTGGAAATGCGTTACTGTTAGGAGTTGGTGGTAGTGGAAGGCAAAGTCTGAGTAGACTCGCAACATTTATGGAAGAGTTTGATCTTTTCCAAATTGAAATCTCCAAAAATTATGGCCAGACAGAATGGAAGGAAGATTTAAAGAAGGTATAAAGTGAAAATATTTTATTAGTAGGTACTATTCGGCTCAGGTTTAGATGGCAAACCAATTGTATTTTTAATTACTGATACCCAAATTATTTCGGAGAGTTGTCTTGAAGACATTAACAACATTTTAAATGGAGGTGATGTTCCTAACATCTACAATGGTGAAGAATCGGACAGAATATTAAACACGATGAGGCCAATTGCTCAAGATTTAAATATCACACCAACTCGTGAAAATCTCTTCTCACACTATCTTCAGCGAGTAAAATCCAATCTTCATATGATTATTTGCATGAGTCCAATTGGGGATGCCTTTAGAAACAGATTAAGAATGTTCCCTAGTTTGGTAAACTGCTGTACAATTGACTGGTTCTCCACCTGGCCAGAAGATGCTCTGAGAAGTGTTGCTGCTAATTCAGTCTCAGACATCAGCGATCTTGGAACAGAGGAAGTTATTGATGGTATTGTACATCTATGTGTGTACATGCATGAATCAGTTCGCGAAAAGTGCCTACAGTATAAAAGTGAGCTAAACAGGAACAATTATGTCACTCCAAAATCTTATTTAGAATTACTTAATTTGTACAAGAAGGTATTGGATAAAAAGCGCACAGAATTACTGGCATTGCGAAAACGAACTGCAACGGGTCTTGAAAAATTGTTAGCGGCAACAAAAGAGGTAGAAATATTACAGGAAGAGCTAGAAGCCATGCAACCTATGCTTATGCAAACTAGCTTAGATACCGATGCAGCTATGAAGAAGATTGCTGTTGATAAGATTACCGCAGAAGAGATCAAAGAAATTGTTGTAAAAGAAGAAGCAATAGCCAGTAAAAAGGCTGAAGAAACAAGGATGATGGCTGAAGACGCCAAGAGAGACTTAGATGAAGCACTTCCAGCTTTAGATGCGGCCGTAGAATCACTAAATTCTTTAACCAAAGCCGATATCATTGAAGTAAGAACAATGCAGAGACCACCAGATGGTGTCAAACTTGTTATGGAAACAATTTGTATAATGAAAGGCATAAAACCAAAGAAAGTAGATGGGGACAAGCCTGGAAAAAAAGTTGATGATTATTGGGAACCTGGACGTGCATTGCTTGCTGATCCACAAAAGTTTTTGGACGGTTTGATGAACTTTGACAAAGACTCTATTCAAGAATCAACAATCCAAAAAATCAAACCATATATTGATTCTCCCGACTTCCAAGTCAGCGTTATCTCAAGAGTCTCAACTGCTGCAACTTCTATGTGTCAGTGGGTCAGAGCTATGGAAAAGTACTATCATGTTGCCAAATCAGTTGCTCCAAAGCGAGCACAGTTACAAGCAGCTCAAGATAATCTAGAAGTGACCATGAAAGCATTGGGTGAACTGAAAAGGAAAATGCGAGAATCCGAATTAAGCATAAAAGAGATGGAGAAAAGATATACTGAGTCTGTTGCTAAAAAAGAAGAGCTGTCTAGGAAGGCCGAAGAATGTAATGTAAAGCTCTCTCGAGCAGGTAAACTGATTATGGGGCTGGCTGGTGAAAAGCAGCGATGGGCAATTGCAGTCGATCAGTTTGACATGAAAATCACAAATATAATTGGAGATATTCTGCTGGCAACTGGGAGCATTGCCTATTTAGGTCCATTCACGTCGGAATATCGGTCTATGTTGCTCAAAGAATGGATGAGTAGCATTTTGCGAATGAAGATTCCTCACTCTGAAAGCCCAACATTGTGGGAAGCCTTAGGTGATAACGTGAAATTAAGAGAATGGGAGATTAGTGGACTACCAAAAGACACCCTTAGTAGAGATAATGCTGTTATGGTTCAGTATTCTAGACGATGGCCATTGCTAATTGATCCTCAAGGGCAAGCAAATAAATGTAGAAAATGCTTATTTAACGAAAATAGGGATTCGAAATATGGAGAAAGAAAAGTCCCTGGATATAGTAAAGTTGACAGACCGTGACTTTTTAAGAACACTGGAAAATGCTATTCGATTTGGAAAACCCGTACTTCTTGAAAATGTTGGAGAAAAGCTTGATCCTGCATTGGAGCCAGTATTGCTAAAACAGACCTTTAAACAAGGTGGGTCTACAGTCATAAAGGTATTAAAATTTTTAACTAACTGTGTAGATTGGTGATAGCATTCTGCCTTTCCATGACGACTTTAGATTTTATATCACCACTAAACTTCCAAATCCTCATTATTCTCCAGAAACAAGTGCCACTGTTACTATGTTAAACTTTACACTGGCTCCTAGTGGGCTAGAAGATCAACTTTTGGCGATTGTAGTTGCCAATGAACGACCGGATTTGGAAGAGGCGAAAAATCAACTTACAGTTAATAATGCACTGGTATGAATACTTGAAATGCTAAATTTTTAGATGAAAAAAGAGTTGAAAGAAATTGAAGATAAAATTCTTTATTTGCTATCTTCTGTTCAAGGGAGTCCAGTTGATGATGAGAGGTTGATAGAGACCCTTGGTGCATCAAAAGAAACGTCAGAGGAGATTCAAAAGAAAGTAGCAGCTGCGGAACAGACGGAGCATGACATTGACACAACAAGAAATAAGTATATACCAGTGGCAGTTCAAACCCGAATTTTGTTCTTTTGTATAACAGAGTTAGCAACCATAGATCCAATGTATCAATATTCGCTAAATTGGTTTATGAATCTCTTTATTGCCGCTATATCTAATTCTGAAAAAACGGATATCATTGAAGAGAGAGTCAAGAACATAAACGCCTATTTCTCATTCTCTCTCTTTACTAACGTATGCAGATCACTATTCGAAAAGCATAAATTGGAATATTCATTCCTCCTAACAATAAGAATTCTTATGAATGAAAACAAAATTGATTTGGATGAATGGAGATTCTTGTTGACTGGTGGGGCTACAGGGGTCCGAGAAATCCCTAATCCAGCACCAAATTGGTTATCTCTACAAAGTTGGAACGAAATACTTGCACTATCTACTCTACCAGCATTTAATCAATTTGAAATTGACTTCACAGAAAATCTTTCGGTTTTTAGAAAGATATTTGACAGCAGTCAACCCCAAAAGGAATCTTTACCTATAAAATGGCAATCTACTTTAACAAGCTTTCAGCGATTATTGGTGCTAAGATGTCTACGGGCGGATAGAGTTACTTCAGCAATTCAAGAGTTTGTTGCTGACCAACTTGGGGAACGTTTTGTGGAACCTCAAACTTCAGATTTAGGTGCGCTGTTTAAAGAGTCAAACCCAATGACACCATTAATATTTGTTCTTTCACCTGGAGCTGATCCTGCAAGTTCTGTATATAAATTTGCAGAAGAACTAAAAATGTCCAAAAGAATATCGGCAGTATCGTTAGGGCAGGGACAAGGGCCAAAAGCAGAAGTATTAATTAAAGAAGGAATGGAGAGGGGAATGTGGATCCTACTGCAAAATTGTCATTTAGCACCTTCCTGGATGCCGTCATTAGATAGAATCATTGATGGAATAACGATGGATAAAGTTCATAGAGATTTCAGATTATGGTTAACTTCTATGCCTTCGAATAAGTTTCCGGTTACTATTCTTCAAAACGGAGTCAAGACTACAATGGAACCTCCAAATGGAATCAAAGCGAACTTATTAAGGAATTATGCTGCTTTTAATGAAGAATTCTTAAATAGTTGTTCCAAAACTACTGAATGGAAGCGATTGCTATTTTCCCTTTGCTTTTTCCATGCAGTTATTCAAGAAAGAAGAAAGTTTGGTGCATTAGGTTGGAATATTCCATATGAATTTACAGATGGCGATTTGCAAATTTGCGTTCGGCAACTTAAAATGTTTTTGGAGGAATACGAAGAATCTCCTTTTAAGGTCTTGAAATACACTGTTGGCGAAATCAATTACGGTGGAAGAGTTACAGATGACTTAGACAGAAGGTTAATAATGTGTTTGTTGGAAGACTATTATACCCCAGAAGTACTAAAGGAAGGATATCGATTTTCCTCTAGTGAGATATATTACTCGCACGCGGGAGAAAACTATAATATTTATAAGGAATACATCAAGTCACTACCAATAGACGAAGGCACTGACATATTTTCAATGCACGAGAATGCCAATATTACTTTTGCGCAGAAGCAAACATACACCCTGTTCGAATCACTTCTTACTTTAATGCCCAAAAGCTCAAAGAGTGGCTCAGGTAAAACAAGGGAAGAGCTGTTGACGGATTTGGCGATGATGATTCAAGCCAGGGTACCCAAACCATTCTTGCTCCATGTTGTATTGAAAAAGTTCCCTATAGAGTATAAAGAGAGTATGTCTACGGTTTTGATACAGGAGGTAATCCGTTACAACAAATTGTTGGCCACCATCCACTCCACAGTAGTTGAAATGCTCAAAGCTTTAAAGGGTTTAGTAGTCTTATCGGAATCATTAGAACTGATGTGCAACAGTATGTTCATTAACCAAGTCCCAATAGCTTGGTCATCAAAAGCATATCCGTCACTGAAACCATTGTCCTCTTGGATTGCCGATTTAGTTCAAAGAACCGAATTCATTCAAAAATGGATATCTTTAGGTATCCCAAATATCTATTGGATAAGTGGATTCTTCTTTCCTCAGGCATTCTTGACTGGAACGTTACAAAATTATGCCAGAAAGTACGTAGTATCAATAGATCTACTTTCATTTGAATTTAAAATCTTGGATACTAAATGGGAAGAGATCATAACTAAACCAGCAGATGGATGTTACATTCGTGGATTGTACTTGGAAGGTGCACGATGGGACACACCAAAAAAATCGTTAGATGAAAGTAGACCAAAAGAATTATATACAGAAATGAATGTTATATGGCTACTTCCTAAAGCTAATAGAAAGAAGCCTAGCAGTGGAATCTATGAATGTCCCGTGTATAAAACCCTTACCCGAGCAGGTATTCAAAATATTTAAAATTAACTGTGTAGGAACACTCTCAACAACCGGGCACTCAACTAACTATGTTCTAACTATTGAACTACCATCTGACCAGCCCCCAGCTCATTGGGTAAAGAGAGGTGTAGCTTTGATTACTGGACTTGCCTTTTAGCTAGACAATATGGATAATGATAATAAAGTAAATTCCGTTCTTTGTTCGTTTTGTGGTCTGGTTGAGTTTTGTTTTAATTGAGGCAAGATAATTCCTTTCAATTTTGTATCTAATCATACAATCCCATAACTACGGAATTCAATTGATATGCAAAAAATCAAGTTCAATTTTAAAAGGCCTCAGCCGTTGCAGCAAGTGGTTGATGCTGCCAAAACTCCATTCGCAACGTTCTCCAAAATTGTAAATTGCTCAACTGGGAACTTGAATTTTGAAGGGAAAGCGTAATAGCTTCATAAACGCTAAATAGTTAGGTCTTTGGATAAGGAAGGAATTAAATTTGAGAATGGAACCAACTATGATGTGAAATTGGAAGACTTTACCACCCTGTCAATGCTGGGACGAGGTATTTTGAACTATTTTATTAATCATTATCAAGGTATAATTATAAGGCATTGAAATTCTTGTAAAGGTCAATTTGGAGTGGTTCAGAAAGTAGTACATAAACCAACAAATGTACTGATGGCCCTGAAAGAAATTAGACTTGAGTTGGATCAAAACAAATTAAATCACATTATCATGGAATTAGAAGTACTCCATAAATCATGCCATCCACAGATTATTGACTTTTATGGAGCGTTTGTTTTAGAAAACTGTGTATATATGTCAATTGAGTACATGGATGGTGGTTCTTTAGATAAACTATATAAAGGTGGAATACCAGAACCAATTTTGGCCAAAATTACACGTTCAGTAAAAGTGTTCCTCTCAATTTAGATGCTCGATGGATTATCCTACTTAAAAGCAACACTGAATGTTATTCATAGAGGTATTTCTGATAACTGATATTAGATGTGAAGCCAACTAACGTTCTTGCCAATACTCAAGGACAGATCAAAATATGTGATTTTGGTGTCAGTGGTCAGTTGGGTAATTTACTAGTTCTCTAAATACATGTAGTTCAATCTATGGCTAAAACAAATGTTGGATGCCAACCCTATATGGCGGTAATAATTGATTATGTAACATTTGTTAGCCAGAGAGAATTACACACTCATCATTTGCATATAGCTGGCGGGCAGATATATGGAGTCTTGGTTTAAGTATAGTTGAAATGGCGTTAGGCTATTATCCTTTCAAAGAGTTCCAGAATGATTCCGTATTTGCGCAATTGAATGCTGTAGTAGCAGGACCGGCTCCAACTTTACCAGAAGCGTTTACCAGTGATGCCCAAAATTTCATAGCGTTGTGGTACGAAATTATATTTTAACACGTCAGTTTGGTTAAAGATCCAACGATTAGGCCCACATACGAAATGCTTCTGCAGAGTAGTTGGATAACAAACAATGAAGATGTTGAGGTAGACATGATTGAATGGGTTGCGAATGCGTTACAAAATAACTAAAGTTAGTAGATTCCAATAAACAAGAAAATACCAATTGTAATCATAGTTAAGCAGATCTACATTAACTGCACATATAAAAATTACAAACTCTCTTTTCTACATCTCCGTCGTCATTGAATCATTTTCATTTTCATTTTGTCCGACTTTACTATACCTTTTCTTTGATATGGGACACACCAGTAGTGAGATCAAAAAATTCAGAGATGCTGAGCAAACCGACTCTATGGAATATGAATTAGGCATTTTAATACTCAGGATTAATCCTTTAGGTTCAAATAAGAGCAGAAGAATTTCCACAAACGATATTGTTGCCGAGATTTTCGATGATGACTCTCTCTCAGATGATATTCCTGGCGACTTTACTTTTTGTAGTTCTGATGAAGATATGCAAGAAAAAGGTGAAGATGAAGGAACTAGCAAGTCTAGAAAGGTTACATCGAATCAACAGAAGCAGCAAAATAGACCTAGAAGTACACGAATCAATAGACTTAAAAGGACTATTCAAAATATTGATAAGCCAGTAAATGAGAACGAGCGATCTGCAAAAAGGCACATTAGAGTGCCTGATACTAAAATTAATGGAGTATCTGATATATTCCACCCTTCTTTGGCATCGGAAGCTGTTAAACGCAGGTACAAAAGTATAGTATCCAATGTCGTTCTTACTGGGAAACCTATTAAAGGTCCAGATCCCACTCTCACAGAAAAATACACTTGTTCAATTAATCAATTGGACGACTACAACAATCTTCGGCAAATATCTGATTTTTTCAATTCACCTTGTCCTGTGATATTTTGTAATAATAATGATAATGGTGCGCATTTGTCGGGGATATGGATGGAATATTCACTGCGAACATTAGTTGGTGCTGCAACTGGAGGTCCATTAGAAGATATTATTGGTTGGGCTGGTCAAATAGATAATTACATAGCTCAATCTATTAAAAGTTTTGAACTTGAATCAGTAGGTGCTCCAGAACCACTTGAAGCAAGGTATTGAATATAGTTGTGGTTTATTGAAACTTTAGAATGCAAGACGATGTTAGTTCTTCAGCTACGTTGAGTGCTGCCTCTGAAATTAAGCAGCCTTCTCTGATAAATTGGGGACATAAAGCTGCTCAATATGCTGGTGTGTGGGATGGTCAACTGAAAAAGCTATACAAGGTTTTATCATTTTATCCTAATCATTTTTAGAAAAAAAAATATTTGAATCAGGGTTTGTACTGTATGTCCGACTGCAGTTCCAGAACTTCAGCATACTATACTGATGCTGGATTTTCATTTCCCATGCCTATCAATGAGGGAGAATTGATATTGAATAAACAGAAAGATTTTGATATTCCTATGGATCTCAAATTACTAGTTGAGCTTAGTGGGGGAGTCGGTGGGGTAATTTTATCAATATTAATTCAAGATTCGTCGAAAGCATGATGTGAGTACCCCCAGTCAATTTGTGAATATCTCCAAAAGTATGCATTCCAATTCTAACCATTAGATATATTTGTGGATCGTAAGCCAAGAACCGCAGCTGAAATGCCTCTCTGCTATTGTGAATTGCCAGAAGATGGGTCTCCAGCGTGTGGCGAGCAATGTTTAAATCGGTAATGTGTTGAGTCACTTAGCATTTAGGTGCATGTATATCGAATGCCCACTAGAGTGCCCTATGGGTGATCGATGTTCAAACAAACACTTTGAATCTCCACCTGAACCTCCTATTAAAGTGGCAAAAGTAATATTCCTCTGTATTTAACTGAAGTGTTCTGGACGAGGATTTGGGCTAGAGGCGACGTCAAAGATTGCCAAAGGGTCATTTATCATTGAGTACCGAGGTGAAGTTATTAATACTTCCACATCGATTGATAGAATGAATAATGAATACTCCAATGCAATGAATCATTATTTTTTAAATTATTCTTCAAACGAAGTAATCGATGGATATAAACGCGGTACGATTGCACGGTTTGCAAATCATAGTTGCGCTCCAAATTGCCATATTGAAAAATGGTTGCTTAATGTATTTTTAATTCTGGTAGGACGGTTGGTGGGGAATTTCGAATTGGGCTGTTTGCAACTACTGATATAGAACCTGGAACTGAAGTCACTTATGACTATCGTTTCGAGTCATTTGGACCACTTCAAAAATGCCTTTGTCAGGCTGAAAACTGTCGTGGATATATTGGCTTGAATAAAAAGGATGACCGTGATGGTAAGTGACAAACCCTTCATTTAGTTTTAGAACGAAAAACAAAATTGAAACCATTGAAAGCACTGTTAAGTAGTAGAAAGCCGTCTGTAAAGTTACATGAGGAAGAAGATGATGAATCGAAAGCTGGAGCCTACTACTGGCGATTAGGTGAAATGCCAACTTTGATGACTTCAAGATATATTGTTAAGTCTGCTCGCTTGAAGCGTGAACACGGTCGTTTACTGGCACGAAATGTGAGACTCGTATTGGAAGTTCCGAACGTTGGAGAGCCAAAGGTAGTCTTGCCAAAGGCCAGAAAGTCCATTACACAGGTGGTTGATCTTTTGCATGAAAAGCTAGATAATGAAGATTTGGAACCAGAAGTCACTACCACAATTTCAAAACTCGGAAGTATTAGACTAGGTTGTTTAAATCCATTCAAAAGTGCCCAAATGCTAGTGAATGGACACACAGAACGTCCTAGTCACTTATTGGTGAGAAATTTACGCTGTAGTCCAAGGTTGCCTTTCTTCAAGTCATCTATAAAGGAAAACGTTCTATCGTCTCGAAAGCGTACTCTCAGCGAGATTGTCTTTGGTCTCCAGCAACGTTTAACTAAAACCCAATCAAGTCCTCTATCCGTGATTGAAGCCAATCAGAGAACCATGAAGGGTGGTAAAACGCGATCTATCAATGATGTATTTCCTAAATTGCAAAATAAGGAAAACATTGCTTAATAATTTGTCAAAGTTGACATATAGGTTAATAAAATTAAATGATTTAAAATATATCCAAACGTCAAGTATATATTCAATTTCAACTAGTATTGATCATGTCCCAGTTCTTTAATATTCTTTTCTCGTAGAGGCGTGTCACTAAACAGTGCATTGATTAAATGTATCAGCTCATCAATTGAGAAATCTGTTAATGCTCCAATCCGAAAGTGTTCCATAATACTAGAGAAACCTAAAAGTATCAACAAAATTTCACTCACTCCAATTTAAAAGTTCAATCAAAGTTTTATACTTTTGACAAAACGGTCCAGAGTAATGTGTCATCATTGAAAATGAATCATTAGAGATAAATAGTGTTCCAATGGTATCTAAAGATAGGATTTCATTCAATCTCTTTGACTCTTCTTCAGAAATATCGTCAAGCTTATTGATTTCTTCAATTACTTGAACAACTATGACTTCAACAAGACGCCCTAATGCTATAAAGCACATATGAGTTGGTAGAACTTCCTGTACATGAACCAAAAAAATATTACCATCCAAACAGAATGTAAATGTCTCATTTGATAATTGATCTGACTGAAAGTCTTTTTCACCAGTTCGTATCTTTCCTGCTTCTCTACATCGAACCCATCAGCTTGTTCTATTATATCCAACAGTATTCGTTTTTGTTGGTCCTACAATTAGAACAACAGTATTACAATTGCAATATGAAAGATCTTGTTGGCCAAAGACTGAAAATGTACCGCTAAATCAATAATTGTATTTGCTCTACTCTCCCTTTGAATTTTAAAATCTAAAAGCCATGTTCTGCAACGATGGCCAATATACATACAATCATTATGGAAAATCATCAAAATCTGGGGCGGTAATTGGCCAATGTTAGCTGAATAAAGATTTGACATTATTTTGGCACGATATAAATCCAAAATATTTCGAATGGTTTGAATCAATTTCGGAATCCTATATTTAAGTGATAGAAAAATATACATCAATTCATTTGATTGGTATAATTCAACTGATATATCTTCAATTAGACTGCTTAAGCGTTGAATTGACTCATGAATTGTACATGAAGGAAACTCAAAGTGAATATTATCTTTGATATCTATAATTAGTAAGCCTATGGTTTACCATTATGTCTCTCATTTCTTAAAACAATTGTATCATAGGAGTTACTTGAAATTATATCTTTGGCGTTTGAAATGTGATTTCGAACTTTTTTCTCTGATAAAATATTATACGCACTGGAAATGTAGTTTTGTAAACCAGACTCTTCTCCTCTACATAATCCTAAACAATTAATACCACTCCATGTATTACCAATTAAAGTCATATCAGCCTCAAAACTTGCACACATTGCAGCAAATTGTTGCTGAAATGGTTCAATGTCATCTAATTCTTTCGGTAGATTTGGTTCCAGTATATTCTCAATGATGGACTTGCACATGGGATCCCATATTAAAGCAGATAAAGTGTCCATGGCAGTTGTATCACAAATAGATGAATGGATATATGCAGATATTATTTTGAAAATGCATGTCAAACAGTCGATCGGATTAACACTGTCAGAATCATAGCTATCATGCCTTACTTCTATGAATCCCTCTTCAATTATCATCGACAGTGACTTTGCCTTTGATATTGGTACTATCACATCTTTTAAAAGCAAATTAGCGAATCTTGATAAATAATCGGTTTCAAGAGAAATTTTCCTAGACGCTAGAAAAACATCTTTTGATTGTATGTATGGTGCAGTTGCAGGTAGATAACTCTTTATAACTTTGGAATCAATCGCTCTGGGTATTTGAATTATATATAGCAAGTTATCCACAGACACACCCAAACAATTTTCTATCAATTGATGCAGACTATTGGAAAGTACTGATTTTAGCTCCACTCCCTGTTTCTAACAAATATGAATAACTAAAAATATCAACCTGTAAGGATATAAACAGAGATGGCTCAATCTTTTGATTAACCGAATGAATTAACGATTCCTAAAAGGTAAATTGACTATGGTTGATACAAATTGTATACAGTCATCACTAGCGTTTGGAAAATCCAATGCATGTAGGTGGCTTTGGAATGCAGAACACACTAAATCCAACTATATTATTATCAGATATACATGTTTATATACTTTGTTCAGATATTGCAGTTCTGATAACTTTGTTTTTGAAGTCAGTATTGATTTCTCTAACACATGCTCTTCTGCTGATATCAATCTCGACTCAATCATAAGAGAATTCTATTTGTTATGCAAATTGAATACAATTTGATTTGTTTTATCCTGAAGTGCATCAAATGTTTTCTGTAAGTTGACAGTGTTGGAGTAAGTGCTATCAGCATCCAATTTAAAGCTATCAAATTCCGATGAATTTGCTTGCTCTTCCAGCTCAAACTAGATCAATAAATTCATTTGCACATTTCATTACCTTCAAATCATCTAATCCTTGATTAAACTGCTTTAACGCAAAATCCAAGAAATCTATAGAATATAAATTGATATCTGTCGCATTTTGATTTAATAGTGTTTGATCATCATTTTCCACTGCTTTCCGTACAGCATTAATATATTGAACACTCATAAAAAAGGTAAAGAATTTCAAATTCTCAAGACTCTTTCTTTACTCGAGACTAATTCGTTTGACAAATATCATCTAACTTAATTTGAATGTCAATGGTGTATGTAAAACAAAAATTGGATTTCATTATATCGCGTATGAGTTCGTAAACCTCAAAAATGCTACCACTTGATTAGTAATAAAACAAGTCAAGCGTAATTTTATTCACAAGCGTTAATAATACCAACATAACTGGGCTTTCGAACAACGCTTTCAAATCTTCGAGAAAAGGTAACAATCTCATGTTCATTGAGAATTCCAGGGAAAAGGTTTTTAGCAATTCCTACTAATGCATTCCTTTCGATCGTTCCTGTTTTGTTTGTATCTAATGCCTCCAAAGTTTTCTTTAGTGACAGTTTTTGTTCAGGACTTAATGACTTGAGCAATTTACTTATTCTTGAAATGGTTGCATCAACTGCACTATACTTGAACCGATCACCTGCTGCTTCCATGTAATTAAACACGTATTCATCAGCGTCTATCAATATAAAAGTATGACTTAACACCTGGATTTTTACACCCAAGTATAAATCGGTACAGTCGTAATAACTTGGCCCAGATAAATCTGACAGAGAGGAGCCAGGTTTCAAAACTCTAGTTCGTTCCATAAACTTTCCTCCCAGAATTCCTGCATTTCTACACAATGGTTAGTAACCAAATGATAGGTGACATACCTTTGTGGAGGTTCATAGATTGTCATCATATCATCAGCTAAACGATAACTGATAACAAATCGTCGATCTTGATCTTCTTTGTGTTTGGATTCCTAATCATAAGATTCTTGGTATATATACCATTCTAGCAACAAATCTCAAGATCTTGTGTTCATTTTCCAACATTTTAATAAAGTCTTTCTTTGGTGGCTTTAACACCAAATACTTCACTGATCCTAAAGAATCTTCAACTGTACCAAATCCATTATATGGGGGCAAAATCTGCTCTGGCTTAGGTGGTCCTTCATTATCAAATGGAATTGCAGTATCTGACTGTTGTGGGACTCCTTCGACGCCTTGCTCAGTCATGTCTGCATAGAATTGTCGAGTATGTGCATCACAATCACGTCTATAATTTAGAAAGGCAAATATATACAATAAGAATGGTCTACCAAGTACATTAATACATGAGCCAATCTTTAAATCTTTCCAAGTGTACTTTTCACTGTCATGCACATCAGAAAGCTCTTTAAAAACTTTTGGTAGAGATTGCCGTCTAAGCAATATTGGGAAAGGATCACGCCCATTATTCGGTTTCTGAACTTCACGAACTTCAATAGAATCATCCACCAAGTGATAATGCAGCACAAACTCACGTAGCTCTCCGAACATTGACTGACGATCATCCCAAACACAATAGAATCTCAAAACCTTTGTGAAATCAGCAATATTCAATGCCTTACATTTCGATCTTTTTCCAAAAATCGCTTTAGCTTATCACGCCGTTCAGGTGCAATAGTACTCATTCGAGGAGTTCTAATTCTTGACATTTGATATGAATCCACTGGCATGTCCTCAGGCGCGTTCAGCTTGACTCCTTCTGTGTTTTCCATGTATTTCTAGATTGTTACTAAATCATGGCAAACTTTGGTAAATTCATCACATGATACAATACGAAATGTTTTCCCATAGAAAGTAATGTTGACCCCTACGGAGATTAGCAACGTTAAAACGGTTTAAAAAGCGATTGAGAGTTATCAGCTGCAGCAGATAATTACTTACCAAGATTGAAATCGGAGGCTTTATAAAATGCAGTAGTAGATTTAGGCAATTTTTGTCTTTTAATCAAAATTCCTTGAGGAATTCCTGAATTTTCCACTGGTGGTTCAATAACTGCAATCGAATCATCTTCCAAAAAGAATAAAATCCGTACTCGTCGTAGATGGAACTGTTCTTCCGATTCGTGTACAGTCTGTTTAAAATAGCCATCAAAGCGTAAAACCTAAAATATCCATTATAATACACTGGCGTACCACTTTATCAAATACAACATGTGCGGGAACAAACCCATTCGCTTTCGCTTTAGTAAAGTAGCGTTTGTTTCCGTATAATAAGTCATTATTGATTCCTACTGCTTTTAACAGTTCTTCTTCTGATGTATCCGCTTCAATGTTAAGCTTTTCCAATCCAATTCCTAGTTGTGGTTTTGGCTGTACAGAATACCCATTGATGAAGCCTAACGAATGTGGTTTACGATAATCAGTTTTCTAATGTTAATATGAAAGATGTACATTCACGTCTGCAAACGAATTGCCTGGTAGAAATGGGAATTCTTGTCTTGGACCCGACATTTAAATTGAATTTTAGAGAAATGGAGTGAGTTTTAAGATTTAGACAATGAATTGATAGTGGTGATGTCATCCATTGTCGCGTTATTCTTAGTGAGCAGCAGGTCTTGAAGATATATCGTCCACTTGATTATATATATATATGCATTACATCTTTCATAATCACATTAGCAATTAACTTGCTGAAAAAAGAGTTCAATTTTTTTGTTCAATTAATAACCATGCAGATCTCTGATATGAATTTTGAAGATGAAAAGTGGTTGTTTAATCATACAGGAATACAAGCTGACAAAGCAAACTTAGAACCTTACACAGATACTGGAGGATTGTCATCCAAAATGCGAAAATTAAAAGTTTCTCATGATGGCCACATAGACTACTATATTCTGAAATCTGTCAATAATCTGCAACAAAGTCTCAACCTTGGGCTTGCTCGAGAAGCGCTTTTTTACAATCAATATAAGGAGATTCAGATGTCAATTTTACCTAAAATCAAATATTCATACGGGGATATAGAGACTGGTAAAAAGTTGATATTGATGGATGATTTATCGGCAACACATATTCAATCAGGTTATTTTTTTGGAAATTGCAGTCCACATAATTGGGGGAAAGATTTAAAGTCCCTCATAGATATTGAAGAAGGTCCAGATCGGCAAGTATTTACTAATCGCATTTCTTCACAAGCATTTAAAGAGATTGCAAAATTTCACGCTCTTTATTGGAATAATAAGCAGATGTTAAATTTTGATTGGCTTCGAGGGGTTGAATGGTATAAGAATGAAGGAAAACAAGAATGGTTAAAGCATCAAGAAACAGGATTGACCGCATGGAAGGATTATTCGGCAAAAATGTATCGTTCAAAAGTAAAATGGAACCCATATTTGATTGAATGTATGAACGCAAGTTTTGCGAAGATAGATTGGGATGAATATCAATCACAAATTCACGATCCTAACCACCCTTTCACACGAATCCATGGAGATTTTCATCCGGCCAATGTGATGTGGTCTCGCAATCATGACACTGTAGTGGTTGTAGATTGGGAAGTTGTCGGGTTTGGTTCTGGACCACAAGATTGTGCACAGTTCTTAATATCACACATGTATCCTAGCGAACGAAAAGAGGTTGAAATGGAGTTATTGCAAGACTATTACGACGCCTTAGTTGAATCTGGGGTTGATAAGTCCAGCTATTCTTTTGATCAATGCAAGTATGATTATGTTTCTGGTGGAGTTGGACGATGGATATGGCTACTTGGTATTCTTTGTGGAATGTGCCCTGATGAATGGATTCAATTCTTTCATGATCAACTGTACTCCTTTATCAAAGATCATTCTGTCACTCCTCAAAATATCCCAATGCCCCGCGTTTAATTGCTTAGTTTATGAATTATGTAATATATTAGGATCTTTATGGATTTTTCACTCTTTTGACCTATAAAACAATAATAATCCAAGATTATTAATACCAATTAATCGAACAGATCCCATAATTCAAAACCACACCATTGACAATTTGCATCATATTTATTTAGGCAATTATTTCTGTTTGATAAACCATTCCTTTAAGAAGCAAAACTTTGGATTTTGAATAACAAAAACCACCAAAAAAACTGCCCCGTAATGGGGTATCCACTCAAGTTATGCGTGTCATCCTTGCACAGGGAGCCATGCTAATCTTCTCTGTATCGTTCCAAATTTTAATATGACTTTCGTCAAAGAAAAGTTTGGCTTTTTTTAATATATTGTGGCTTGGAGCATTCTCTAAATTTCCGTGCCTTTGAGTTTGTAATCGTTGTTAAGAAGCCTGTCATTTTCTACCTTGTTCATTGTAATATAATACCAAATATAATTATTAATCTGTGTTTCAATGCCAGGATATGAATTAACACTAATGTACACTATAATCAAACAAATGAAGTTTTTCAGGAAACCAGTCTTTATTTCAAGAACGACTAAACTTGGGAGGATTGTTGAATAGACTGATTGTTTGCTGCTCCTTTAACGCGGTATGTCCAGCTACTGAAATAAGTGGTCCACAAATCAGCATCCTTCTCAGCGGTAAATTCAAATTGATAAACACGATCATCTACCTTGAAACTTTTAACCAAAGGTTCAGTCTTCAATTTGGAAAACTGCTTCAAGAAATTAACATCCCATACAATTCCAACTCCATTCGTTTGAGTCTCCTTTGATTCCAAGGATACACGCCTAACATCCAAAATCTCGACTGCATCAGCTGAGATCTGTTTCAATAATACAATTCTGGTGCTATTGACTCCAAATCGGTTAGCAGTTGTCAATGACACTTGTCCACCTTCGTTGACTGCTGGTTTCAAATTACCCGCTTCGGATTTGTTTTCAGACGTTCCACTTCGGCTGTTCGAGTTCAAACTGTTCGAGTCAGTCATGGACACGTAAATCTTGTACAAGAAGTTGCTTGATACATTGAACAGAAGAACATAAATAGTCGCGATAGACTTGATGATGTATTTGGCTTGATATCCAAGACTTTCCGAGCTGAGTACAATAATCGTAAAGAGGGAGATCACAGTCATGTTGTACACCGAAGAACTAATCATTTTGGTTTCACTATAGGTAGACACCACATTTCGAGTCATGAATGCCATCACTAGATTTCCAAGCAAAACGAGAGCATTAATCACAATATGAATACTAATGGCCGTAGCTTCCAACCCACGCGCGCTTTTACAAGTCCAATAGTATTGAGTCATTGATACTTTGACAATGGATGGTAATGGTGGATCTGCAGCAACCCAAATAATAGATACCAATAATGAAGGAAGAGCAATCAAGAGTCCATTCATGTAGATAAATGCATCCGATAATTGAAATCGCGATGGAGGCTTGTAGAAAATACGGTAGATTCTGAGATTTTTGGCAAAGAGCAATCCATAATAGAACGAAAAGAGAACAGGAATCAAGAAAGCATCCACAGCACATTTACTAGCAGTAGGTTTATCAATCATTACCAAGAATTGAATATTCATGAGTAGCAAACATAATTGCATTCCATACCCAATCATAACCCCTGATTTCTTGACTGCACCAACCTTACGATACTTCAATACTCCCAAGATTGAAATAAGAGTTAAAACAGCACCAAATATCGCAAACAAAACTGAAAGAGTAGCCAATCCACTTGACGGGGTTGCATAGACTGCAACATCATTAGGATCAATCCCATCTTTCGGTTGTACTAGACTGCCACCTGGATACACAATCGGCACATCAGGATTCAATACTCTCTGTCCATCATTCCAACCACCAACGATTTTAGAAGTCCCATCAGCAAGAAAATTAAAGATATCGAAATCACCTATTCGATCACCATTTTGATCACTCTTGACTTTCCCAGTGGGGGTTTGCAAATCAGGAAATACGAAAGATTCAGGGACCTTTATATTTTTGTTCAATTGACCAGAAATCAAGTCATCAATGGTGAAGGTGCTATTCGATTTTAGTAATGCATCAAATCCATGGACAAACAAGTCAACGCAAGTGGAAAAGTAGTAAGCATAAGGAGTACTCAAAGTTAAAGCAGTGCTAGTTTTGTTGATGAAGGTAGATTGTAATCGATTAGCTGCCCAATAATCGGCAAAAACGGGTGCTGCTGGTCCTTGTGCTTCTCTCGGATAAAAGCCTAGTGTACCTTCATAGAGTGACCCTTTGTCTGGATACGCAACGGGCAAATCGGTAAATGGATCGCCTCCAAACCAAACGTAATCTTTTCCAAAGATACCCAAACTTCGAGCAATAGGTAATACAGCCATATAACTATCAACATACCCAAAGTAGAAAATGATTCTGGCACCTGATTCTTGTACAGTTTGAAGCGCTGGAGTGACATCATCAACAGTTGGAACAGGTTTGACATTAACCTTTGCCAAGACTTCAACAGAACGAGTTCGAGCAACGTTCATCAGATAATTTGCAAACCCAGTCCCATAATCATCATTGACATGAACAATAGCGATTTTTTTCCAACCGGAAGCCAAAACGTATCCAATCATAGCTTCAGCCATAGACGCATCGGTAGGAATAGTTCGGAAAAAATTCGGATATTGTTTCTTATCAGACAGGGTAGGATTAGTAGATGAACCACAACACTGTGGAATTCGATAATTTTGTAATACCAAAGAAGTCAAGATCGATAACGAACTGCCACCGGAACCGATAACAGCAACAACACCTTGATCTTTGAAATCGATAGCATTAGTAATAGCCATATCACGAGCAAAATTATGGTTCATAAAGATAGGTTCTAGAGCTACATCATCACCCAACAAGTCAGAGTTTTCATTTAGTTGTTTCATACGTAGATAAATAGATTGAACATTATCAATCATAATACCCCAATCTTTGGTGTAACCCAAGCTACAGGGAGCCATGCTAATCTTCTCTGTATCGTTCCAAATTTTAATATGACTTTCGTCAAAGAAAAGTTTTGCTTTTTTTAATATACAGTGGCTTGGATCATTCTCTAAATTTCCGTGCCTTTGAGTTTGTAATCGTTGTTAAGAAGCCTGTCATTTGCTACCTTGTTCATTTTCATATAATACCGAATATAATTAAAAATCTGTGTTTCAATGCTAGGGTATGAATTAACACTAATGTACTGTGCTTCATTACTATAATCAAACAAATGAAGTTTTTTCAGGAAACCAATCTTTATTTCATGAACGACTAAACTTGGGAGGATTGTTGAATAGACTGATTGTTTGCTGCTCCTTTAACGCGGTATGTCCAGCTACTGAAATAAGTGGTCCACAAATCAGCATCCTTCTCAGCGGTAAATTCAAATTGATAAACACGATCATCTACCTTGAAACTTTTAACCAAAGGTTCAGTCTTCAATTTGGAAAACTGCTTCAAGAAATTAACATCCCATACAATTCCAACTCCATTCGTTTGAGTCTCCTTTGATTCCAAGGATACACGCCTAACATCCAAAATCTCGACTGCATCAGCTGAAATCTGTTTCAATAATACAACTCTGGTACTATTGACTCCAAATCGGTTTGCAGTTGTCAATGACACTTGTCCACCCCCATTACCTGCTGGTTTCAAATTACCCGTTTCGGATTTGTTTTCAGACGTTCCACTTCGGCTGTTCGAGTTCAAACTGTTCGAGTCAGTCATGGACACGTAAATCTTGTACAAGAAGTTGCTTGATACATTGAACAGAAGAACATAAATAGTCGCGATAGACTTGATGATGTACTTGGCTTGATATCCAAGACTTTCTGAGCTGAGTACAATAATCGTAAAGAGGGAGATCACAGTCATGTTGTACACCGAAGAACTAATCATTTTGGTTTCACTATAGGTAGACACCACATTTCGAGTCATGAATGCCATCACTAGATTTCCAAGCAAAACGAGAGCATTGATCACAATATGAATACTAATGGCCGTAGCTTCCAACCCACGCGCACTTTTACAAGTCCAATAGTATTGAGTCATTGATACTTTGACAATGGATGGCAATGGTGGATCTGCAGCAACCCAAATAATAGACACCAATAATGAAGGAAGAGCAACCAATAGTCCATTCATGTAGATAAATGCATCCGATAATTGAAATCGCGATGGAGGCTTGTAGAAAATACGGTAGATTCTGAGATTTTTGGCAAAGAGCAATCCATAATAGAACGAAAAGAGAACAGGGATCAAGAAAGCATCCACAGCACATTTACTAGCAGTAGGTTTATCAATCATTACCAAGAATTGAATATTCATGAGTAGCAAACATAATTGCATTCCATACCCAATCATAACCCCTGATTTCTTGACTGCACCAACCTTACGATACTTCAATACTCCCAAGATTGAAATAAGAGTTAAAACAGCACCAAATATCGCAAACAAAACTGAAAGAGTAGCCAATCCACTTGACGGGGTTGCATAGACTGCGACATCATTAGGATCAATCCCATCTTTCGGTTGTACTAGACTGCCACCTGGATACACAATCGGCACATCAGGATTCAATACTCTCTGTCCATCATTCCAACCACCAACGATTTTAGAAGTCCCGTCAGCAAGAAAATTGAAGATATCGAAATCACCTATTCGATCACCATTTTGATCACTCTTGACTTTCCCAGTGGGGGTTTGTAAATCAGGAAATACGAAAGATTCAGGGACCTTTATATTTTTGTTCAATTGACCAGAAATCAAGTCATCGATGGTGAAGGTGCTATTCGATTTTAGTAATGCATCAAATCCATGGACAAACAAGTCAACGCAAGTGGAAAAGTAGTAAGCATAAGGAGTATTCAAAGTTAAAGCAGTGCTAGTTTTGTTGATGAAGGTAGATTGTAATCGATTAGCTGCCCAATAATCGGCAAAAACGGGTGCTGCTGGTCCTTGTGCTTCTCTCGGATAAAACCCTAATGTACCTTCATAGAGTGACCCTTTGTCTGGATACGCAACGGGCAAATCGGTAAATGGATCACCTCCAAACCAAACATAATCTTTCCCAAATATACCCAAACTTCGAGCAATAGGTACTACAGCCATATAACTATCAACATACCCAAAGTAGAAAATGATTCTGGCACCTGATTCTTGTACAGTTTGAAGCGCTGGAGTGACATCATCAACAGTTGGAACAGGTTTGACATTAACCTTTGCCAAGACTTCAACAGAATGAGTTCGAGCAACGTTCATCAGATAATTTGCAAACCCAGTCCCATAGTCATCGTTGACATGAACAATAGCGATTTTTTTCCAACCGGAAGCCAAAACGTATCCAATCATGGCTTCAGCCATAGACGCATCGGTAGGAATAGTTCGGAAAAAATTCGGATATTGTTTCTTGTCAGACAGGGTAGGATTAGTAGATGAACCACAACACTGCGGAATTCGATAATTTTGTAATACCAAAGAAGTCAAGATCGATAATGAACTGCCACCGGAACCGATAACAGCAACAACACCTTGATCTTTGAAATCGATAGCATTGGTAATAGCCATATCACGAGCAAAATTATGGTTCATAAAGATAGGTTCTAGAGCTACATCATCACCCAACAAGTCAGAGTTTTCATTTAGTTGTTTCATACGTAGATAAATAGATTGAACATTATCAATCATAATACCCCAATCTTTGGTGTAACCCAAGCTTACACCGATTTTGAGTTTCTTGGTGCCAGAAGGGGATAGGCCTTGACAAAGACCGAGCAGCGAGACGAAAATGAAGAATGGAATCTTCATGATAGTTGTTTTATTTTGGAAAATTTGTTGATTCTTTTCGTGTCAGATACTCACGTAAACACCAAGATTTATCCTAACCCTATAAATTCTCGCTGTCAGTCGTAAGATTTTGGAGTGCTTAACTATTCTGAGCGAAATGAAATCATTAGTTGCTCATAATTTGAAAGCATGATCTAAACACACTGTTTTGGGAGTTGGTTTTGCGACATGTAAGAATGATAATGAGGCTAAGAATTGCTCATTAAGTTTTTTTGTTTTGAAGATACTACATCTATATGAAGTTGAGAGTTAAAAGAAAATTCAATTTTTGGACAAGATTAGGTAGTCGCAATACTTGGGCGGATGCCATTTCTTGGCACATCTGATAAGTAGCGAATCCAAGGAGGCATAGTGATATCCTATCAGAACTATTGATATATATATACATATATGATACAACCAATGCTTATATTTTCCAAGTTTCAGTGTTGATTGCAGCATAATAACAACTCCTGACTGGTCAAATTGAAAAGTATCCAATATAGAATACTTATTTACAGCTTGGTTGTTGACCATAAAAGTGGTTCTGAACAGAAGTCGCCAAGTTTTACTCTCGATTTGATTTGAAATACGACAAACAGCTAAAAACAAATTACAATTTGATGAAAATTAGCTCTACCTGTCAAATAGATTCGTAAGTGTATCTATTTCACTTTCCACTATTCTCCCGTTCTTTTAGTACAAGAGTTACAAGTAATCTTTCACATGATGAGGTAGATTTCTGCGAATAAATTCTGATGGTAGGTATACACTATAATCCAACAGTTAATTTTACACAATAGTTGAGTAAATACCGAACTTGATTTTCTGGTTCAAAGATTCATTTTCAACACGAACGATAAATGCAAGTTGAAGCTGTTTATAGAACAGTATTCCGAATAAGTGAAGATACCATCTTTCTACAGAAAAACATCATGAAATTTGAGTTGAATACTTGGAATTTAGTAACCATTCAAGAGAAATATCCATTCAGTTGCAGTTGTGCAATGCAGTTCTTAATAATCGTTTACCAGACACATTCCCTTTCGGATCTTGATGACCAGTGACTTTATAGACGTTTTTACTGTTCACTCTCGTAATACACCAGCGATTCCATCACCACCATTGACTAATTTAAAGTACTTTTCAGTAAATCTCTGTTTACTACATTTTTGAGAGTACTGAAGTAACAACTGGCACACCTACACCTATAAAATTCAACTTTGAGAAATATCACGTATCTAGAATTAAACAAAACCCGATATTACAATAACGTATGGCTGTTTACGACGTTCCAAGTTCACCAGCGCGATAATTAGGAAAGAGACCGATTTGTTGAGTTTGATTTTATTCGCACAGCCGATATTTGCCAAGCGGAAGAAGATGCCAAGTACTAATGAACAGTTGGTCTCCGACCTTTTCACTGCTTCATGAACCTGCCTCACTTTGTAACATTTGTGCAGAGTATTTAAAGTGAACAATTGTATAAATAGACTTTATAGAGACAGAATGAACAAAGTAACAAGCAATACATGTCTACACGATAGAGATATCATGCAGTACTATCCGCATCATAGGCTGAACAATAAACTAACGGCTAGAGTGACAACTTGGTCAATCAACGACCATTTGCTTTATTGTGTGCCCAATCACATGCTTGTCGTTTCAGTTTCGCGTCTTCTTTTTGGTCGCTTACACCGCCACCGCCACTAACTCCCCTTTATTTACAATTGCCACACTCAATTGGTTTGAATGAAAAAACAAATTTCCTATTTGGTGGTAGTAGAACTGATAAGGAGAATCGTCAATTACCATAGTTCAATTGCTGCTAATGCATTCATTAGAGTTACCTAAGGAGGTTGTTGCTGATCTGATACAATCTACCAAGATTTTTATAATTCATTGTTTATAAATTAATGAGTGAATGAGAAGACCATTAGTATTTAATAATAGTATTTTATTAGTTTAATATGTAAAGGGTATCAATCAAAGAATGAAGCATATTAATTGAGGCCAATAGAAACCTTATTTGAATGACATGAGTTCCGATGGCACTGGATCTGGGATAGTCATACTTTGCGGCCGAAACCGAACAAAGTAATATGAGTCAGGAACGTTTTGACATATCAATAGCTCAAAGCATCATGATTCAAGAAGCAAAAGCCGGATTTAAAAATGAGGCAATTTCTTAAGTTTAGAGGAAGCAACCACTTGAAACGAAGCATACAAATGAATGGTCAAAGTAGGGTTTGGGTTGTAGCTTCGGCCGAAACGCCCGCTACCCAAAATGAGAATGAGCCATAGCCCAAAATAAAACTAAAAAAAAAAAGACAAAAACAACAAAATATACAACAATAAAGACAGTTATAGGGACGCGAGAAGTAGTCTGAGCAAGCTAAAGGCAAGGCGCGAATGATAGGGGTGGTGGTGTTTGTTGAGTTTACAGAAAGTTTAACTCGGCGGGCTTGTGTGACCGCCGGTGCGTTTTGCTGGCTTACTAATGACGGCGGTATGATCCAAAGGAAAGACTATAAAAAACGAAATAATTTGACACTTTCCAGTTTAATTTAAATCATTATCTGATCTATAAGAGTATCATGCAAACTCAAGAATACTCTAAAGTACCATACCAGAAATACTATCCTGATATGCTCAATCAAAACACTACGATCGATGCAAAGTTGAACAACGACTGGCTACCAATGTGGTCTGCTCCTCAAATGACTGACTTTCAACAAAATTTGAAGATGGAAGATGCTGCTTTGACTAACTTGCTCAACACCTATGTGTCCTCTGACTATCTTTACCTCCCTCAGCCGGATTACCCTACTTACCCAGTACCAACATTTGATTTCCTCAGTGGATTTCACCCAGTTCTTCCTGCTACCACCAATGTACCTGCAACTGTTACTCCTCCATCTCCAGTTACTTCAAACAAATCTTACCCTTCTCACTCTTCACCTGAAGCTACTTCTGATTCTCCTCATTTGGCTAAATCACCTTCTTCAGCATCTTCAAAATTAGATGATCAAGATTCATTAAAGGCTTCTGAGAAGAAAAAGATTCGTGAATGGTCACGTAATCTAACATGTTTCAATTGCAAAACTACCAAAACTCCTTTATGGCGACGAACCGAAGATCGTAAGCATAATCTATGCAACGCCTGTGGATTATACTACAAGCAATACAAGACCCACCGACCAGTCTCTTACAAAGATCGAAACCCTCGAGCTCCAAAACGAACGGATATTTCTGCCAATACTGAATTCGGTATGATTGATCGCTTCTTGGATAAGGTCAAGGAAAGCTCTGTCGAATGTCCTCATGGAACTGTCACCATGAACTGGGAACAACTTCAAGCTTTGTTAGATGCCGCCAAAAAAGCAGTTTAATCCAACAATTGTTAATTACAAAAAGTTTGATAATTCTCACTTTTTGTCATTGATAAGTCAATGGTTATTCTTTTTTATTTGGTTGGGTTGGATTTCTTAGTTGTGTGTTATGATTGTTGAAGGATGTTCAAAATCTTTATGGGTGTTGAACGATATATTTTTTGGAATGGTTTACTCTGTATCCATTACTTGTACTACTACATGTAGTTTTTACTTCAACAGTACATTTATTTGTACTTGTTGGAAAGAATCATTGTTCTGATCTTTTACAGTTCAATGATTAGAGATTTGTTTAGTAATTTGCTTTACTCTATTTATCTTTACTAATATATTATCCTCGCAATATTTTAGTTTTTTCGTAATCTTGAGCCTTTGTAATTTAATAAAGAATTTGAGAAGAGGTTGCAATACCATTTAAAGTTGGTTACTGTGATAAAAAACTATGAATGATATGTACCATTTTTTAATAAAGAATCCTTCCCAAAAAATGACTACAAAACGATTCTTGAACGTTCAATTTGGAGACAGAAAGACTGAAATTGATTTTCTTGGTTTGGAAAGACTCGGTCCTGTTATTACTTCAATAGCCAACTACTACAAGGACAGCATTTCTTCACCTGAAAGAGTCCAGTTATGGAAGAAGACTGAATATGAAAACTCCCTTATATCCACTTGGAAACAATTCAAATCTCTTCCACCTGCCTACTTTGAAGAAGAAAATCTATATCTCACTATTGTTTTACTACCTTCTCCAACTCCCTCCCGGCAATCAAGTGGAATCAGTCTTGAACGCGGTAATGTTCATTTAATAACTGTACAAGACTTTGAAGTTCAGGCTCGCAAAAGACAATGTATTGAAATCTGTGATTTAACAACCCAACTGAAAGCATTCGCAGACGCACAGTTGGTTGATGATTGCATTCAGTCTCAGAATCAGGACTTTCTTCCATATCCTAAAGACAAAATCAAGAAGTTGTATGTTAGAAAATGTTATAAAGATGTTTTTGGCTTGTTGTTGGAGGAAGTAAGTCGTGGAAACGAGTCATTTGCAATATCAGGGACACCAGGCGTCGGAAAGTCTCTATTCTTTGTGTACATCTTGTATCGATTAGTCAAAGACTTGAAAAGTAAAGCTCTTCCCTTACAGCCAACCCGAATTGTTTATCATATGGGCGATTCGTATCGATTTTTTGACTTGCAGCAGCAATCAATTTCCTTAGTCAATAAATTCAAAGCAGAGGCATTGATACTCAAAGCAGACACCTTTTATATTATTGACGGGAAAACGACCCCAATACAATCGTCTTGTTTTACCTTGTTTATATCATCTCCTCGGTCTGAGGCATACAAAGATTTCGTCAAACAGAAAAAGGTCAAAAAGTGGTATTTCCCTGTTTGGACTCTGGACGATCTACAAACTTGTCGGCGCTTCTGCTATTCTGATTTATCCATCGAGACTCTCAAAGAGAGTTATCGGATCTACGGCGGGGTCGCTCGTTATGTTTTTGACATGGATGATTCCGTTATTTTACCAACGATAATGGATGAGGCTTTGGCTGATGTTGATGCAGTTAAGGGTGTTCGAAACATTATACCAACAAGAATCTTTGCTACCAATCACACCTTGCTTCACATCTTTGTTTCTAACGATGGCCAATATCAATTCCGTTATGTAGACATCACTTCAAAATATGTTGGGGAACAATTATGGATACGTCATTATGCTCAAATGATAAGTAATCTCCAAGTTATGCTTGGTGGTAGTACTAACGAAATATCAAGGCATTTGTTTGAGATATATGGACATTTGGTTTTCTCTAATGGGGGACGTACTCTCAAATGCAGATGCCTGGAAGATGATGTTGTTTCTGAAATTAAGTTGGAAGCCCTCCATAGTCAAAGAATTACATTTGGAAAGGATACTATCCCTACTGCTGTAGCGCTTGCGGGCAGCTATTATGAATCGGCAGACGAAGTTAATTTTCTGGAGGTTGATTCACTCACTTCGCAGGGAATGTTTCAGTTTACCATTGCTGTTGAACATCCTATTCGTGGGGTTGAAAGTCTTAAAAAACTATGCAAGTTGTATGATGAACCAAAGCTTTATTTTGTTGTTCCTCCCCATCGGTTTGAAAAGTTCAAGAAGCAGTTTTACA